>PDLN01000005.1:1739700-1825516 GCA_003369635.1 Coleophoma crateriformis
GTAAAAAGTCCTACTAGAACCTATTAGATTAATATAGTACGGTAGATAAAATACCTATTATCGTAGACGATATTAAGCCTATTAATATAACCAGCGATAATCCGATTCTTAGTATATATTATAACGAAGATCCTAATAAGAATAATTCGGTATTAAAGCCTATTACCAAAGATAAAGACAACGATAACGATAATAACGATWATAATAATAACGAAATAAACGTAGGAATAATGGAAATCGAAGAAATAGAGGAAGACTTGTATAGAGCTAACTAAACGTACGATTATATATTATCGGAGTCGAATTACCTGATACAACGTAGGGTCCCTGGCTGCCCTGGACCTAAGGCGGTGTACGAATCAGGAACTGTAGTCTAGTAAAATACAACCTTCAATTCTAGAGGCAAATTACGATAACAATATTATTTTAGTTATTCTTTATTTGTTTGGCGTATACATTTAAAGCCTCTGGCTTTTATATTACTCCTTTAAAATGAAAGATATTGTCAAGGGACGATAATATCTAGGTGGGGTCGTATGTGGTAGGGAATTTATAGCTTTTATTTTTGAAGGAATCATGTGATAGGAGAAACGTTATTCTGTCCCGGCTAAGCTTATTACATAGTATTTAAATAGTGGACTTACGGAATTGTAAAGGAAAAACGAGGAACTAGACACCACTTCAGAAGGGATTCCATAGTTTAGATTATAGAGCCTTTAAGAGCCTAATCCAACGTCCTTCTATCTATTCTTTCGATGATTATCGTGTGTTATCTATTCTTTTATCTATATTAGTATTGGACAGGCTTGAATAAACCTGTACTTGTATAGTACTCCCTATATTCCCCTCTACAATACTTTTATTATTAAGCTCTTTTCGTACGATATCTTTAAGAAGATTATTAGCTACCTCGCGTTACTTAACTAAAAGTCTTTTAATATATCCTATACTTTTCCTAATTCGTGTAACTTATCGTTTAGAGAGTTTATAGCCTTCTATTCTAAGCTTTTAAATAATAACCTTATCTACGTACGACTTTTGAAAAAGAATAGTAATTGTAAGTCGTAGCTTAGGAGTTTCCTAAACTATATTCCTTTAGTTAATCTTCTATGTTTAGAGTCGACGTGTAATCGTACGGATAGAGTAGCTAGTTCCAAGAGCCTAACTAACACGAATAGTAATCTTATTTCTTGTAAGATTCTTATTTAGATACTAGGTAATAATCTAGTCTTATAAAGAATCTAGCTAAATAGTTACTAAAGGTATAATATTATAATTTATCGTACGTTAAATCAATGATTCTATAAATTCGCGAATTAGCGAATTCGCGAAAAGCTAATGTGGCCCGAAGGTAGATATCGTGCTCCGTACTTCGCTACCCGCAATAGCCCTGTCGCTTAGTGAACATGACTCGCCAAGATCTAATCCTATATCCACCTGGTCTCTCCTCATATTACAATAAAGTAGTTGTGTAGTACGTTTTGCCATCGATTAATATGCTCATCCTGCGTGAAATACTCAATCCTCCGCAGGGATAAGAAAGTCTTACTTTTACTGCCCGTCAGCAGCAGGAAAAAGTTGTACGATGCACATGCGCGCGGAGCATCGCCACTTTATACTAGTGGAAGAGTTGTGTTCATGGAATGGTTAATAAATGAAGAAAGCATGGCTGACGAAGGAATGTTCGATACATGACTAGGGAAATGTATGAAGGACATGTCTTGGATAATTGAGGCTATGAAATAATAGTATCGTAGGTACTGAGACTTGGTGATTTTTCTTTTAGAAGATTACAGGCTTCAGTGACAACTTTGGCAAACCCAGGACGCACGAAGTTGTTAAGGGCGCCCTGAACTTACAGACCCCATGCGATCATAGATCACAGAAGATATGTATAGGTTTAGGAGCTACCCTTCTTACAACTAGTTTGTAGATTTTAACCAATACTAGTTAATTGTTTCGAAACCCCGATCGATGACCGTGATAAACTACCGGAAGGTCAATTTACAGGATATGTCAACTAACGGCATTTGGCTGTTACGAAAAGATCCCATATGCCTGATAATAAATTGACATATACTATAATTTCAAGTATATAATCATTTGCTATGCTATAGCTGTTAATAACCATAACTAAAGCAGGCTAAACTATTGCACACGCAGCCTTGGCGACAACGACAACTAGCAGACACTAGATTAGCGCTTACGTCTGATACCAGATACCTATAGTTACTTAGAAGGATTATATCGCATCGAAAACAGAAGACATGGAGATTCTACAAAGAATGAGGAATGATTCTGCGGGCCAGGCAAGTCTATGTTAGCCCGCACTTAATCCGACCCATGGCAAAGACTCAGTTCGAAGCTTTGTAGATAATTGCGGCCAAAAGGACCAATAAGATGTACCACAGATTATCTGTGCTATTGCAAAAGAATAAATCAGTCTCTTACACCGACAAACACTAAGAGGCCGGACTATTCTTATCTACTGAGCGACCCAACCTCCATCTCGTCAGTAATCTCAACCATAGCAGTTACCACTCGCATATCAGAGAAAATGGCTTTGAGCCCCTGATCCACTGTAAGGTCAGTGGCTTGGTCACCAGATTTCTTAGAACATGCGCCAGCCTTATCATTCACGAATCCGACTACAATGTGACTAAGAGTAGTATGCTAATTTTGAGTGATGCTACATAGGCATGTCTTCCTTGATAAGTTTAGGTATATTAACGACAGGGTTGCAGCACATAGAGACTATTACTGTGGCTTACACGATACAATTCTACAGGTAGAGCCTTTTGTTTGATTGGACTTATTTCAAGTCTGCGATCAGTACGTAGAGTTCTTAATGCGTTTATTAGCACAAGACCTGTTTTATTTGACGGCTTTACAGATGTATTATCGCTTCTGAATGCTGCTCCTTCCGCAAATACGATTAGTGCTCACAAACCTTCAGTGCATGAATTTCCTGTGTTCTCAATTACCATTACCGTTGCTGGGTTACACCCCCCCTGCTTCTTTTACACTGTTACTTCCAAGCTTGAGAGTAAGTTGAGAAACATGAAAGCCAACTTATCCAAACCTTTAAATATTCTCCCTTAATCTACACAGCCTTAATACCAAAGGCTTAGCAATCTATCAAGGGTCTAAAATATAGGTTGAGACTTCTCTACGGACGACTTATAGGTATTTCGTAAGGTACACATCTCTCTCCATAGCTAGCTTTCTACAAACATTGCAGAAGGTCATACTCAGCATTTTAATAGTTTCGATACTGCAAGATATGACCAATTCATGGGCAACTGCTTCTTATGCATCACCCTCGATTTTCCCGGGAATTGCTGCCTGGCGCCCGAGTGGCATTCACCAATAACCCAAATGCAAAACATTGAAATCGTCCAAAAGCACAGCTGCTCAACCAATCGCTTCCTATAATTTCTGTGGTTACATCTTATTCGCTCGATTATCCAAGATGGTGTTCTCTTATGCTGAGTTCTTCAGCCGGAGTGACACTTCGGTGGAAGTTTATAGGCTGAGGAAACCATGCAGTAGCAAACTTTCCAAAAAACCTGATTACATTGCATTACTACAACGCTGCATTTAGCGACAGTCAACGAATCAAAACTTAGAAAGGCTTGCTCTGGGCGCATATCCTCCCATGTTAACAGCTCAGCCGCTTTTTACAGCCTAGCATCTGCTGAGCCTAACTCTGCCACTCATCACATGTTATTAGCTCTGACAGCCCAAATATATTGCCTAGCAAAATCGAGCAATGTCAAATCTTGCCAGCTGGTTGTTCTTCTATCTTGCAGTCACTTCGTGTTCTTGACACACAACCTTCAAGTTTGACATGCACATGGATCTGCTTATCTATAGGAAATATGAGCTTATGGTTTTCGGTAGTGCGTATTTACGTCATTCGTAGTAGAATACAGCTGATTTGTAGCAGAACAGCGCTCTTGGAATGGCCTCCCTAAGGCCCTTCCTAGACAGACAACTCTATGGATGGCGGTTCGGTTTCTTGACAGGAACATCAATCTTTCTAACGGTATACGCATATCAGAAGATCCGAGGTTTGCAGACAACAGATAATGCGAGGCATGGAAAGGAAGCGCAGAACAAATGCCACAGCCAGCCTGAGGAAAGGGTCCGGCCCCAGATCGAAACTGGCCTTAAAATACTTTATGAAGGAAATCATCCTACTGTTGAGTACGTCTACATATTCTATGACTAGATACCTTAGCCCTGGTCTTTTCCGAGTTCAAAGGCGCTCAAAGTCTTGTAGCCCAGTACTGAAGATCTTTTCAATAAACTCCTAGTGAATTACTCTGCTATGTTTAACTAACGAGCTAATATGTAGTATTGTTACCATTCATGGCATTGGAGCTAATCCAGATCGGACATGGGTTTCAGAAAAAGTCAACTGGCTTGAAGACAAGGAGATGCTTCAGAGGGCAGTTCCAAATACTCGAATACTGCGGTTTGGATATCATTCTAGGTGGCTGGGATCCGATACTGTCGACCAAAGGCTCTCATCAGTCGCAAGACAGCTTGTTATAGACCTGAGTGCTAAACAGAGGGTTTGTTTTATGTCAGCTTCTGTTAGGTTTTGATTGATAACAATATTCTTTCAGGATTGTCCAGGGAGACCAATAATATTTATAGGGCATTGCTTTGGAGGCCTTGTCATCTCGCAAGTACATTTCACTTTCAAGATGTATTTATATGATGCTAACTCTTTCCTGGAAGGCCCTTACCCAGAACAACAGTCTTCGTTATTTTACTACCGGGGTCATTTTTCTTGGTACGCCTCATCGTGGCTCGAAATCTTCAAGCAAAGCAGATCAAATAGCAAACATTGCGGCCTTCATGGGCTTAGGGGCTAGAAGCAAGCTCCTGGCGACGATTAATGAGGACTCTGATATAGCAAAAGACATGGTACAGGATTTTACGACCGTTGCTAAAGAAAACGACATCTCCCTGTTCTGTTTCTATGAAGAACTCAGCACAGATATTGCCGCTATCATTAGACCAAAGCTCTTACGGTTTTTACCATATCGGGTACACTAGTTCCAGATAATAAGATACAGAACAAACGTCGGCTGACTAGACTAGGAACTCATGGTAAATGAACACTCAGCCTCTTTAGACCTAGGTCAAAAGTGTGGTCTATCAAGTGATCATTTCAATCTCAACAAATTTGCACGAGAGGACGATACAAACTTTGAACGCGTACGGGACATCATCACAGATTTGGTTATTGAAAGCGACGAGAAGAAATCACCTGATGATCCGATTATATCCAAGCTTCCCGTTGCCAAAGGCGCCGAATTTGACACCTATCAATGGGAGGACGAAGGCTTCCGACAATGTCACCCATCTACGAGAGTCGAATTACTTAGTCAGATCAAAGTCTGGGGCGACGACTCTAGTAATACTAAAATTTTCTGGCTAAATGGTATGGCTGGCACGGGAAAGTCAACAATATCTCGAACCGTCGCAAAGACTTTCTCTGACGATGGCAAACTCGCGGCTAGCTTCTTTTTCAAAAGAGGGGAGAAGGATCGTGGTAACGCAACCAAGCTTTTCACCACTATTGCTGCCCAACTCGTGCGGAACGTGCCAGCCTTGGGTCCTTTCATTAGAAAAGCCATCAAAAAGAATCCTGATATCTTTTCTAAGGGCTCCGAACATGACCATTTCGAAAAGCTTATTCGACTGCCATTATCGGAAATAAAGAATACTAGCGAACAGACAACCTTGGAAAAGATTATTGTCATTGATGCATTGGACGAATGTGAATCAAACAACAGTATTCAAAACATCCTCTCCCTTCTTTCGAGACTCCGCATCCCAGGTTCAGTCTGTATCAAAATCTTTTTGACTAGCCGGCCAGAGCTTGATATTCCGCACTACATCCACAAGATGGCAGATAAGCCATATTATGATGCGAATCTCGAGCGTCTAACTGAAGATACAATCGAGAATGATATTCATGTCTTTCTTAAGGAGGAGCTTTCAAAAGTCAGAGAAAGATACAATGAGCAACCATACAGGCCACTGCCCACATGTTGGCCTTCTGAAAAGCATGTTCGAGACGTAGCCAGAATTTCCACTCCCTTGTTCATCTTTGCGACAACTCTGTGCCGGGTTCTTAACGAGTTTGAGTTTATCGACCCCCAAGAAAAGCTTGATGAAGTCCTGCAAAATAAGGAACAGAGCCCAGGGCTCAGGCTACAAGAAATGTATGATTCAATTCTGACACGAGCACTGCCAAGAGAACTCAACGCTAGAGACAAGGAGAAAGCAGCCAGTGAAACCAGACTGGTTGTTTGCTCTATCGTTACCCTTGCAGATCCTCTGTCAAGGTCTTCTCTTGTCAAATTGCTAGACATAAATGAAGACCAAATAATCCGCGCACTAAGTCGACTGCATTCTGTTTTTATAATTCCTGACGACCCGGATATTCCTATGCGATTGTTTCATCTTTCGTTCCGTGAGTTCTTTCTTAATCCTGAAAGGCCTGCAAATATGGAGCGTAAAAAGGATGAGCTTTGGGCAGATAGAGAAGAAATCAATCAGACGATCACGAAAAGATGCCTCGATCTGATGAGATCTGGCCCAAATTGTCTTAAAAGAGATATATGCGGTTTACGGACCCACGGATATCCGCGAAGTGAGATCAAGAACCCGACTATTGACAGATATCTACCAACAGAAGTCAAATACGCCTGCCGTTACTGGGTGCAACATTTGGTGCAAAGCAAAAACTGGGTTGGGGTTAGTGATGGAGACGAAACCTATATATTCTTACAAGAGCACCTCCTTCACTGGCTTGAAGCTCTTAGCATTGCAGATAATATATCTGAAAGTATTTCCTCAATTCAAAGTTTACAGTCACTTGTAAAGGTAAGTTAGCCATACCTCCAACATCTAAAATCTTTGGTTATACTTATACTAAGATTGGTGCTAAGCATACTGAAAATCCTGAGCTTGCTAAACTTCTCCACGATATACACCGTTTTATTCTACAGAACCTCTGGATAATTGATATTGCACCCTTACAGGTACATCCTTCTACGACTGAGTCTTAACTATTACTTATTTAATATCTTGTCCTAAGATTTTTACTTCGGCGGTTTTCTTCCTTCCAAAGAACTCTATAGTCCGACAGATGTTTCAAGCCCAGATCCCACAAGGGATCTCTTTATTATCAAATATTGATACGGAGTGGGATGCTTGTCTGCAGACACTTGAGGGCCATCAAGACACCGTTTGGACAGTGGCCTTCTCGAGCGACGGCCAGCTGCTCGCGTCAGGGTCGTTTGACAATACTATCAAGCTCTGGGATCCCCAGACTGGCACCTGTCTCCGTACACTTCAGGGCCATCAAGGTTTGGTTAGGGCAGTGGCCTTCTCGAGCGACGGCCAGCTGCTCGCGTCAGGCTCGGGTGACAAGACTATCAAGCTCTGGGACCCCCAGTCTGACACTGGCACCTGCCTCCAGACACTTCAGGGCCATCAACACTCCGTTTGGACAGTGGCCTTCTCGAGCGAGGGCCAGCTGCTCGCGTCAGGCTCGGGTGACAAGACTATCAAGCTCTGGGACCCCCAGTCTGACACTGGCACCTGCCTCCAGACACTTGAGGGCCATCAACACTCCGTTTGGACAGTGGCCTTCTCGAGCGACGGCCAGCTGCTCGCGTCGGGGTCGGATGACAAGACTATCAAGCTCTGGGATCTCCAGTCTGACACAGGCACCTGCCTCCAGACGCTAGAACTGCCTTCTACTTCCCGTATAACATATTTATCCTTCGACTCTCGAAACTATGTTCTAAAATCAAATCTGGGGTGTTTCAACTTTCGGAAGTGTTCCTCTCTTTCCCCTACAACACCTGTATGGTTAGGATATAGTCTAGACGGGTCTTGGATTATGTGGAACGGTGAAAGATTTCTATGGCTTCCACCAAAATACCGAGCTCGGTGCTCAGCCTTTAGAAGAGGAACCGTTGCTCTTGGTTGTATTTCAGGTCTTGTTCATATCTTTAAATTTGATCCGAGATAACTTATTACTAGTATAAGTTTACCGAAAGGGATAAAATAAAGTTATATCAGATCAAACTAAATAAAAGATTCTTCTTCTCAAGTTATATGAAGTTAGTAACTAATATATATTATGTTTGTTAACTACAAAGTAAGAAGGATATAGGATACCTATATACCTATCATTATACTTACAGTATAAGACCAGTGTTAGTTATAGTGAAGTTGATTTGCTTGAAAAGACTAAGAAGAAAAGTTAACTCTAGCTTTCTAACATTCAACTACTCTACAAGGTTCATTAGAGGCGTTCTTGTTACAAAATGGGATCTAGGATTGCTGAGATCCTATGGTACCAAAAGTGCCTAAAATTAATTTTTTTTTACCTCGAATCAGAAATACCTGAAGATACTAAGGCGGGGAAAACACACTATGTTTGAAAGTAGCGAAGAGTAAGGAGAAGAATTACTATAGAGAAAGTGGATATTATAATAAAAAGTAGGAGAACATAGCGGCTCTCCTTTTTGGAAAGGAGACTTAAGCGGGAAATTGTCGCTTAGTTAACATGACTCGACAAACTCCAGGCTATATCGCCTTAGTCCTTCCTTTCCTTCACGGTAAGCAGTTGCACAGTCTCTTTGCCATCTATCACTACGTTCCTTCAAAATGAGATACTCAAGTCTCTGCAAAGATAAATACTTCTTGATATCACTGCCGCTGAAAGCAGAACAGAGTGTACACAATGCGAAGGCAAGGCACGGCTCAACTCCCCTAATATAGTAGATGAGTTCTGTTTAGGTAACATTGCCTCAAACTAGTAGATAAACTCGAAAGCATCTTCATTCAAAACAGATATATTCTGGTACAACAGAGGAAACCCCATATGGCGCTAAGTTTGCTATCAAAAAACTCCAGTAACATGAACAAGACAAACACGCCCCACATGGTCCCCTTCCCTCTTCCCTAAGCCTGTACCAACCAATATGTCTCCCATGGTTTTGTACATGAAGCCGAGCAGTCACTCTGAAAGGGCACTCATTGTGACAGGCCACGTTAAGTCCATAACAAAACATCGTCCTGGATCAGTCGGACGCTGTAACGATCCTATTTTGTAGCACTCGAACCCACTTGTATATGGCTTGTTTCATATACCGGAGTCGTCTTGCACAAGAGCCGAAGATGCTGCATACGTGTCCCACGCAGCACATGTGGAGTTCAGAACTGAGGCATCCAGGGTCGGCACAAACTCGCTTTCGCGCTCCAGGATCTGAATCGCCAGACCCTCTGAGGTGTGCCATGCAATGTGACAGTGCATGAGCCAGGCCTGTAAGAACTATATGTCAGCCAAATACTCAGAGATATAAGAAAGAAACCGGGAAGGACTTACGCCAGGGTTATCTGTATAGAAGGCAATAACCACATATCCAGCACCGGGCAACATCACGGTATCTCGGCGCGGGGCATTGACCAGCGTCAAGTTCGTAGTTGCTGCATCATAAGTGCCCGAGCCCTGGCCGATGACCCAGAAATCGTGACCGTGAAGATGCATAGGATGTGGCTGCGTGTTGGTAGTCTGAATGGCCCAGTACACCCAAGTATTAGCGTCGGGCAACTCGTAGACCTCTTGAACGGCACCCCAGGTGTCATTGCCTTCATAGGCTTGCAACACGGTTGGGTAATCCCACTGATTCTCGAACGAGTTGTTGCCCATCACCCACAAACCACTCGTTTCAATCTTCACTGAGAAGTCCTCGTCAGAAGTGGGTGTGTCGGAAGCCACGATGGCGAGGTAGGGAACGAGATTGCTCATGTCTTCATCGTCGCAGTCGTCGGTTGAGGCGGAATCCCATGCGACGGATGTTGGGTCGTCGGTCGAGGTGCTGTCGTAGCGAACTATGCCCATGATGTTTTGCGGGTTGTCGTTATCGCTGCAGGTGGTCTGGGCAATGGCTCGCAACCAGTAGTTATCAGCGGTAGCATTTGCTGTGACAATGATATCGTAACGCTGGCCCATACTGATGGAGACAATGTCAGTTGAGTAGGGAACAATAGGAACGAAGTCCGTGGCAATGACCTCCATGGTGTGGTTGTCAATCGTGAACTTGAAATGGGTATCGGCAGCGGCATTCACCAGGCGGATACGATAGCGAGTTCCGGCAACAAAGTCGGTGCTGAAACGGGAGCCGACGATGGTTCCGGAGTTGTTGTAAGTATTGGTACCGTTGATCAAACCGTTGTCAAGAGTTGGAGGACCGTAAGCTTCAGCGTGGAGGAGCTCCTGGTCTGCGGTAGCGTGAGACCAATCATTCAAAAACAGGGAGCCAAGGTCTTCATCGTAGTCGGCGGTCGCTGGGCCGTTGATCACAATACCGCCAAAGACGCCGTCCCAAGCCTGTACGTAGAAGTGAGAATGGTACCACGAAGAACCGTACTGAACCGCTTTCCAAGTATAAGTGTAGGTGGAACCGGGTGCGATAGGACATTGAGTCATTGAAGGTACACCGTCGTTCTGTTCACGGGTAATTAGTCGTTGGGCACGTAATATTATGACATAGTATGAGAGGTGACGACGGTATTTGGAAGACTTGTCTCCAGGAATACTGCAACCGCTAACGTACCTGAGTTGTGCCGTTTTGGCGGACACCGTGCCAATGGATGCCAGTTCCATTGTTCTGCATGGAATTTGTTACGTGGACCACTAAGAGATGTTAACCAGATGTTTCAAGCTTAAGTCGAGATGGAAAGAGATGAACATGACGATCAGACGGGTAACATACCGACAGTATCGCCCCAGTCAGCAATGATCGTAGGACCGGGGACGGTGCCGTTGATAGCGAGAATCATGCGCTCAATGCCATCGGGAGCAGCCGTCGTGTTGGTGATGTCGAACCAGTACTCACGAACGACACCTGTATCCGGAGCCTCGTCATAGTAGTTGGTCGAGAGATCGTAGTCTCCCCAACAGGAACGGTCTTCGGCGGAGTTAGTACATCTCTTGAATAGAGACGGCGCCTCGAATTTCGGTGCTGCCAAGGCTAATGGCGCGGCGGCCAAGAGTGCCAAAAGGCGTCGAATTTGCATTGGGACGGCGTAGGACTGAATGTAGGAGAGAGAGATAGAGAGAGGAGAAGTATCTGTGTCGGACAGGGCACAGGAGAAACAAGAAAGAAACTATCAAGGAATGTTGAACTCGATGGTTGATGAATAACGAACTTGAATCCACGGAAGTCAGGCAACTTATAACTATTCTCAGAGAAGTGCTGTTCTACAGACTTGATTCCAAACGGAGATATTGAATCGGGATATTGGAAGCACAGCATTGGTTTCGTCAGCATCATCCTCTGGCTTCCCATGGGAGCTGAGAGGCCCTGCTTGGCGCTGCACACAGACGGTGATAGTTTGTCACCGGTGACCGATGGACAGCATGCATCTAGACCGTCGACGGGCATGTCGGGGCTATGCTCTGGCCTCCTCCCGAGATGATATTGTTTCCTACCATGGGAGGAGATATCGTGAGGACGCGAAAGCATAGGGCTGTTTTGTGACGGACAGTTGCCCATTGTGCTCCCCGGATCTGCAATGAAACCAAACAGCCATCAAGAATAGCAACGGGCTAGGCCTATTACACATCGATATCCGCAGCGTCTCCCCTGAGCAGCCTTCCATGGCGTGATAGCGAAAGAGCTGGGGTATATCACTAAATGCCGGAAGTATCAACCTAAACTGTCACTGGATCCTGATTTGGCAGCGCACCAACCTTACTGGGGATACAGTAAGACAAAGTTTAGGCTGGTTACGGTAGTTTGTGGGGGTGGTGGCCCGTTCAGGTACCGGCCCCTACGCGTCGATATTAATCCCGATCGCTAAATCACCGATTCTGTTTGGTCCGGCCCCTATTCCTCCCCCCACTCATCATAACTTAACGTCCCTGCTATGGAAGTGCGTAACCACTGCGGCCGCGCATCCTGGCCTTCCTGCCGAATCCTCAGGCTGCATAAACTATTGCTATTAGCCTCCCAATGGGGATTATAGAAATCACGGAATATCGCGCCCTGAGGCTCCGTCCGGCTTGGAGATGACGACAAGATAGGCTGTACTCGTACTCAATTCATCCTGCATGCTTGAATCCATCCAAGAAGCTGGTCATCATATCCCGCTGTTACTGTGCCCGGTATTCTTTTCACTCGCCTGCTCCATATTTCTACGATACATATATCTTCACTGGTTCTCCCCCAGGTGCCCCATCACTTATTGACTATCGATCACCTATTACCCATTGCCCATCATCCACACCTGACTATTCATCGAATACGTAACGTCAAGTCTACGGCGTTCACACATTCGCCATGCTTCTCAAAACGTTGGCCTCTTTGTTAGCCGTGGTTGGCGTCTCCGCTATCCGACACGACAAGCGCAGCATTGACACAGATCTTACCATCTATGCATATGGCACGGGTATTTCCGGTCTTCCAGTGCGAGCCAATTCAAATGGTATGCCAAGATCCAGATCTACAATATGTGCTGAGTAAATGGGCTAACTCCAGTTTTCTTTCCAGGTTACGCGAGCCTGTCTACTGCAACCTCCACCAATTTGACGGCCATAACTTGTGGGTCGCCGCTCTTATATCCCCTCTGATATCCATACTTTTCTTGATTTTCCATTTGTGCCAAAACAGCGCATACTACATCTGAGGTTGTAGAAGTACAAAGCTAATTCTACTCGGCGACCAGGGGCCATCGACACCAAGGGCGCGTCAACATGGAATGTAACCAGCAACACCACCAGCACCTCCTCAACCTTCTACATCGTCACCACTGCCGACGCCTTTGCTCCTGCGGGTTTTATCTCCGCCAACACCACCGCTCCCACCGGGGCCGAGACGCTTGGGTTTGCGCTCTACGGCTCCAGCGTAGCTTTCATCTCGGACTCGACCTATCTGTCGCAGTTCTGGGCCACGAAGGTTAGTGACGAGGAATATACGATCAACTGGAACGTGAACGGCTCTGCCTACGCCAACAGTATTCCGGTGAACTTGAAAATCACGGCACCGACGCTGCCATCTTCTTAGAGGGACGCGAACTAAGATGTCGATGGGAGCGGCGAAAGAGGAGTTTTCGGTGGAACATGGCGGAACATTTTCAAGGCTGCGAAGTAAGAATAAGCAGATGCCAATATATTTTGGTTTTCTTTGTCTCATGTCCTTATTTGTGTGTGAATAGCAGAGGAAGTGAATTTGAGTTTTGACTTTCTGTTTGGCTTAGTTGCGGGACGGGTGGTGGATAAAAGAATTGCAAGCCTCGGCACCGACGCTAGATGTGCTTACTAGGTGCCCTGTCACCCCACTGTTAGTTAGAGATGCTTCGCAATCATGCTTTTAACAGACAATATTGGCTCTTACGCGGTCTTCCCTCTTTAGTGTCACGTCTTTCTTCTGGCCTCTATTATGCATCAAGGAGGAGTACCATTTCCAGATCAGGGAACAGTTCTGTTATATAAAAACGGCATCACGGATGCCAGAGTGATTACGAGGATATGATGAGCGCCACTCAACTCCATCGGAACCACCTTACTCAAGTGCAGGCCAGAACTGAAATTTTGAATTGTCTTGATAATAATGATGATTGGGCTAGAGATTAATGCTAAGACCATGCTGCGTTCTCATAGTAGCTTGATCACGGGCCATCTAGCTGAGATGTAGCAGCTACGCTTCTGTTGTTTTTGAGTACAGCATCGATAATACAAGAGGTTTCGCTGAACATAGAAAGATGTCTTGTAATATATCATCAGATTTTCAAAGGTTGGTAAACACTGTAGCTCAGAGAAATAGAGAGTCTGGTATATAGATATATTGACGCTCTGTACAACACAAAGATGGGGGTATACATGTAACCAAAGAAGATAGGGGTACCTGTTATTCAATATCCAGCCTGACATATGAAGACAAGAAGTTTGGGGTAAATTGACTTGTATTCTAGCCTGTTTCCTCAAAAGTCTAGTAATTCTAGATGATGCTAGATCCTAAATGATTGGTTGTTTGTAACATAGGCTTGATATCTATACTTTCGTCTCATTTAGAACGAAGATTGTTTCTAATTGTACGAAAGTTCGCCCCCACCCCTAGGCTCGGGTACAGATTTTTCATAAGGTAGAGCTGACTGCACGTGGTATCACGAGACATAAGTCACGTTATAAAATCTTGGTGACCTAGGATATTTAAGGTAGACCTAGACTGTTACTGTATGAAACTATAGATGTGTCTTTGCCTGGTTGGTAACCCGTAATGTTATAGCAGGTTCCGCTACCTCAAACATCGATATCCATATAACACGATACCTCAGAGGAGCCTAGGCAGGAATATAAGTGAATTATTACTATGCGCAACTAATCTAGCTTTCCTTATTACAAATGAAGAAGTAGCCTAGAGCATCCTCCTCTTATTGCATAGATATCACACATGTGCTCGTAGTATCAAGGTTCTCTATCGCATTATTTATCATGGTCGGCATCTCGTAAGCGGTCCAGTGCTGTTACCTACCATCTCGCGGCCTCGGCCTCGGACCCAAAGCGATCTCCAACACATGACAGAAAATAAAACGCCGTCTGACATTGGATGGACGATTTAGAACATAGCTAAGTCTATAGAAGAAGGTCATATATGATGTTTTTATATAGGTACGCGATGATTGGCGCATACGGATTATATGCCCGTGGAACCCGGGAGTACCATCTCATCTCGGAGAACGAGCCGTAGCAAGGATCACAGATCTTGTTTTTTTTTTCCACGCGTCCTGGCCACTATCATCCAATCGTCATCCCACGAGCTGCCATATATCGCGTCCAACATCGCCCACTTGGGGAAACGAGGGCGAGATATATTAAGTTTACCGATTGAACTAATGGTGGCCGCCATATGGTTGGTCAATCGTTCATAGATGCTATATTCCCTTCGTCCTGCAAGTGCCGATACACGTGCTGCTGGCGCATATTCATCCATCACCATCCCTTTACTGTAAGTGATAAATACAATGAATGTCAGCTGGTATAGACCTTCTTCTCTGTGCGATTTTGCCTCTGTCTTAAGCACCGTATTGTGTGGTAATAATCGTACTACGACTTTCTAGCTATTTATTTGCCCTTACAGAGCTTTTCCATAATGGTTAACTCTGTCACTCTGCTAAAATGGCTGCCCGTCGTGGCTACGGGCGTGATGGCTGGCGCTAGCTACCCTACTATTCCCACCGATCTGACAACTCCAGTCCAGCAGCGCATCGCGATAAATGGTCCCGATGGTGAGCTTATGGCTTTCATAATCGACCCCAGACTATCCCCAAGCTCGCTTGCAGTATGCTAATGCGATGCTTTGCCTCCAGCCATTTCTGTTGGGTGGAACACGTACGAGAAGTTGAACCAATCCTGCGTCCAGTATGGCACCTCCAGTGACGCGCTTACGGAGGAAGTCTGCTCCACCACGTCGGCAACCTATGCGACCTCGCGCACGTATTCCAACGCAGTCACGCTTTCCAGCCTGACACCGGCTACCACTTACTACTACAAGATCGTCTCTACTAACTCCAGCGTGGAGCAATTCTTCAGTCCCCGCACGGCTGGTGACAAGACTTCTTTTACCATCAGTGCGGTCATTGACTTGGGCGTTTACGGCGCCGATGGATTCACGATCGAAGCAGACCTGACGAAGAAATCTATCATTCCCACGATCGACCCATCGCTTAACCACACCACCATCGGTCGTCTCGCGGCAACCATTGACGACTACGAACTTGTGATTCACCCGGGCGATTTTGCCTATGCCGATAACTGGTTCCTTAGACCTAAGAACCTCTTCGATGAGGTAGACGCTTATGAGGCCATCCTGGAGCAATTCTACGACCAGCTGGCCCCAATTGCAGGGCGTAAGCCATACATGGCTAGCCCGGGAAACCATGAGGCCGATTGTGAGGAGATCGACTTTACAACGTCCCTGTGCCCAACTGGCCAGAAGAACTTCACCGACTTCATGAACCGATTTGGCCAGACGATGCCCACGGCGTTTGCATCAACCTCCAGCAATGACACCGCCAAGATCAACGCCAACAAGGCCAAGCAGCTCGCTAACCCTCCGTTCTGGTACTCCTTCGAATACGGCATGATCCACGTCGTGATGTTCGATACCGAGACCGACTTTACCGATGCCCCAGACTCACCCGGTGGATCCGCGGGGCTCAACAGCGGGCCATTCGGCGCCACCAACCAGCAGCTGGAGTTCCTGGAGGCAGATCTGGCGTCCGTGGACCGCACCGTCACGCCTTGGGTCATTGCTGGAGGCCACCGACCGTGGTACTCCACGGGTGGAAGTGGTAACCAGTGCTCCGAGTGCCAAACGGCCTTCGAGCCCATCCTTTACAAGTACGGCGTCGACCTGGGCATCTTTGGCCACGTGCACAATTCTCAGCGATTCATGCCTACTAACAACAGCATCGCGGACCCTAATGGCATGAATGATCCCTTGGCGCCCATGTACATCGTGTCCGGCGGGACAGGCAATATCGAGGGGCTGACGTCCGTAGGCTCGAACGTCTCGTATAATGCGTTTGCCTATGCGGATGATTTCAGTTACGCTACCGTCACTTTCTTGGATAGCAATAATCTGCAGGTGGATTTCATTCAGTCGTCAACGGGGACGATCTTGGATACTTCAGTGCTGTACAAATCCCACACGGAGCAGTTTGTTGTACAGTAAAGGCGCTAGCTATCATTAATTCAATAATCAATCTGCTATTCAAGGGGAGGTACTTGCGCGGAGGCTTCATTCCAGAGCACTCACCGCGATCAGATGGTGATGTCGTCTAAGATATGACTGATCTAAAATGAGAGGGATGATTCTTCAGGACTTGACTTCTTCCAACAGATTCTGCCTCGATTTAAATATAACAGAGTATACGGAAGGACTGATTGAGGCGCACTAGATGCTCCGGGTAGCTCTAGACAAGGATGCGCAAGCTGATCTGCCATCTACAGGTTGGTGCTGGTGCTAGTCTGAATAGTAGCCTTTACGTCACCTATCTAATATTTGCTGATGGTTTATGGTGTCTATCATGTCATTGGCGGTATTGCACTAACAGGTATTGCTGCACTCTACAATAGCATAATATAGTAGCAGGGCAGTTATGAAATTACGAGAGAAGGTAGACTTCGAAGAGGAACTGATTGTCATAGATCAGATTTGTAATTTACACGATACGTAATGCTGCGCGTTGATTACTGGATTGGTCATTGAAGCAAGTCGTGGTACCTTGATACTGTAGAGTTTCGGCGACAGTGGTGTCGTAGACAGCGGCGAAATTAGCCGAGCTTTCATATTCTCAACGGTCAACGCACGTCTATTGTTTCAGTACCGGCGAAATTGTCACCGGCCCACTGAGTATTAATATGTGAAGGCATGGCGTCCTTTTGATTTAGCAATCATCAAGATTTCATCTATTCTACTCCACTTTCATCAACTGTCCAACCCACGACGAATCCAAAAAAAATGGCCGCTTCCAAGAAAATCATCGCCCTCGTCACTGGTGCCAACACGGGCATCGGCCTCTCTGTGGCAACCAAGCTTGCCAAAGATCACGGATACCATGTTATTATCGGATCACGAAACGAAGCCGCAGGAAAGGAAGTCGCTACTGCTTTGGTGGCGGATGGATTTGCGGCTTCCTCAATCCAGCTTGACCTTTGTTCAGACGAGTCGATTACGGCAGCAGTGAGCTCCATCGAGAAAGAGTTCGGCGCATTGGACGTGCTGGTTAACAACGCGGGCATCTCTATGGAAAATATTGACGAGTACAAACACTTGTCAACGCGAGAGCTTTTCAAGCAAATCTTCGACACCAACGTTTTCGGAACGGCTTGCTTGACCGACGCGTGCTTGCCACTAATTCGCAGATCCGCTTTTGCGCGCCTCGTTTTCGTCTCATCCCGTATGGGGTCTCTAACAGAGATGCTCAATAAGGACACGCCTTGGTACAACTTCGAGTTCAAGATATACGATGCCAGCAAGGCGGCTGTCCACGTGTTGGCTCTTAACTACGTCCGGATCCTCGACGGTACCGGCGCCCTCGTGAATGTAGTAAGCCCGGGACTGGTTAGCACCAAGCTTACTGGTTTCACTCCATATGGTGCGCCAACAGATGTGGGGGCGCGACGTATTGTTGAACTGGCGACCCTCGAGAAGGGGGGTCCAACAGGGACGTTCTCAGATAACGATGGTAACATCCCTTGGTAGTTGTAAGGCCTAAGCGTAGGGAGAAGCGTTTGAGATGAAGCTGGAAAGCTCACATTTGGAAGCTTAGTCATACCATGGTGCTTACTAGATTCAATAGAGATCCCAGATTATCGATTCCTGCGTTCCATATATCCAGTTTCTGTGCATTAAGGGGCAAGTACCCAGACTGTTGCGCATCAATCAGATCACCCAAATTTGCCAATCCACTTGCTTGAAGCATGTGGCTAGCTCCATACTCTGATTCCCAAGCAGAGTGCGTAGGCGCCTCCCAGAGGGACTTTAGGCTGGGAAGCGGGATATCTCTATAGCTTAAAGAGGGATCGCAAGAAATGCCAGTCCTCACGCATATTACGCAGCCAATGAGAAACCATAGGTTCACAAGTCTGCATAATCTTAATTAGCAAAAGCTTGACAGCCATACCGATAGGGTAGCAGGCCTACCTCCGTTGTGATTCGGCAAAAATCCAATCTTCCCAGTTCAAACTTGGGTGCGAAAGCTCAGTCCGAGAAGAAGAATCTACGCGTACCCCTTTGATTGTGATGTAAATGTCCTGCACAGATTAGCCCGTGAAACCAGCAGTCATACTAGCAGCCTACATATAATACTCTCAGAAGCTCCAGGCTAGTCCCTTCACTCTCAGAGCATTGGTCAACAATGCACATACTCAGGTAAATCATGCAGGCCTGTAGTGCCGCAAGGGGTTGGGCCATGGATATATGACGCTTTGTATGGTTAGAATGAGAAGAACATGTGACATTAAAACACGCACCCCATTGATAAACTGACGAAATTCGGCTCGGATCGTACTCCAAAGAAAAGGCCTTGTTTCAGGCGTTCGTAAAGCAAACATTTGCGCAATGCTCATGCAGGTTGACAATGCTTCAGGTAGAGCTGCTCCTGCCGGCGAGAGACGATGCGAATGCGGATGGATAAACCAAGGAAAGGTTTCCTTTCGTAGCATCATAGTGGGAAATGATCTCAGCGACTGGATGACAAGGTCGGCGTTGTGTTGGGCATGGGGCCGCTTGGCTTGAAACATGGCTAGGAAGTTTGTGTCCAGTTCACCCATGGGAATCTCATTGAACATTAACAACGAGAACCCCCTGTTTGTCCATGTGCACCAGGCCGGCGCTTGCTTGCTTATCAGGTCGCGGGGGGCTACTGAGAAATCTGATAAACGTTGAAGCTGACCCGGAGTGTAGTCTTCGAGGTCAAGCAGGCCATCAAGAGTGAGCGAGTCGTGATGCGAAAAGGCCTGCGGGCTCAAGGCCACCGATGGATGGCTATTATTGTCCACAAAATGAAATAGGTTGTCATCCTCAGCTGGATAGTTTGCAGAAGCAACATTGGACGAGATTGGGTCATCGGCCTGCAACAAGTTACCTGCGAGTGGAGAGTCACCGGATGTAGGACCGGTCCAAGGGCCTGCGCTCATCTCGTGCACTGTTCCCGCTGACATGGGCAACGTTGGCCTCACCGCTGTGGCTGCTGCTCCACCATACACACACTCGATGCTCTTCGTCATGCATCGTGCACAAGGCGCTTCAAAGTTGCATTTTACCTTCGCGGTATTACACGCGCGACATGATCGGGGCCGACTGCGCGTACGACTACCACAGTAACGAACATGACGACGGCGGGAAGATTCTGCCCAAATGTCAGAGGAGTACAAAGCTAGACCCCAGAGCCGTTCCTACCATTAATGAAAGGCTTGTTACAGAGAGAGCAAAAATGAACCGCCAGTTGCGAAGTGGGATCGGATGCGTTGGTAAGTGCCATCTCTCTTCTCTATCCTCATTGTTTAGCCCGTATTGCCAAAGACTGAACAAAGTTATGTGTTGTGTCGTGTCGCTGTCGAGTGTAGAGCAATGCCGGCGAGTTTGATGAGTGACGGCCAAATTGGCCGATGGCACAAAACAACTGGAAGCGACACAGCCAAAAACTTATGCCGGATTTGTGCAAGCCGGTCAGCTGTTTATCGCCTCAGGCATCCATCTAGCTCAACAAGACCACGCTACAGTGTTTCGAGCCGCCGGCGAGGATGTCCAAAGTCCCGATGGGGATAATACAGGGCATATGTTGTGACAGCCCCAAATGCCATAATGCTCTTACTAAAGGCTCAAATATAGACCGGTCAAAGGAACGGTTTATGATCTTGTAGTTGTCCAAGCTATCTTGTGGTAAAGGAGCAATCCTTGGAATATGAAATGTTCCAATGGAGATAAATATCAAAATGCGTTTTAAATCTGATATCTCTTTGTTCTAATTCTCTATCTCTTTTCTTTGGTAAGTCTTTACCTTCCAGTTTTGACAAGTCAGTCAGATATTGTATTTGCCTGAAAGATTGAATCAAATTTTCTCCTTCGTTCGGTTTGCTTGCTACTGCGATATTGCGGTAGTTGCAACCTTTCACATTCTGACGGGCTGCAAGGGCTTGAAATGCGCATAGTAATACTTATTACTGAGAGCAACATAGTATTCATAGCGGCCGTGAGCGTAGTTCCTCCTTGATTGCAAGATTGTGAAGTTGGGGCATGAGTGGGATGCTCGCAAAAACGGGGTCGGATCTCACCCGAAGGCAGTGTTCCGCGATTAGTACTTGTGTGTCAAGCCACGATATAGCCTCACATACTTCCGCACCGAACGATTAGAGAGATACAGAATTACCGCCATGTCTACAGCACCATCATCCACAGAGGGCAAAACTCCGCTGCGCGCAGCGCTAGAACGCGCGAAAGCAGGTGGGGCACCATGCGTAGGCCAATGGATGGAGTTTCCAGGCTACACGCTGGCGAAAACCATAGCTGGGCTAGGTTTTGATGTAAGTCTGACTGCTGTGCGATTGCGTGCACTTGCTGACCATTTGTAGTGGGTCTTGGTGGATTGTGAGCATGGAAACATTGCTGACAATGAGATGTACCTCGCGATCGGAGCTATCGCTTCCTCGGGAGTCTCACCTATTGTCAGAATACCAGCCGACGAGCCATGGATGATGAAGCGAGCTCTTGATGCTGGTGCTCACGGGATCATGATTCCCATGTGCGAGAGCAAGGTAAGGCAACCGATCATGGCTGGAGGGTCGAGATTAACCAAAGCTGTAGGAACAAGCCGCCAAGATTGTCAATGCGATGAAATATCCATCGGACCGCTGGCCTCAGGGATTCAGAGGATCCGGAGCCATGTTTGCTCCCGCCAATTTCAACCAGAATGGAGCTCAGTATCAAAGAACAGCCAATGACAATACTCTTATCATTGTTCAGATCGAGACCCGGAAGGCGGTTGAGAATGTGGAAGAGATTGCAAGTACGGATGGTGTTGGTATGTTTTTTCATAGGTGAAATTCTGGCCTCAATTAACAGCTTTAGATATGCTCTTCATCGGACCAAATGATCTCGCTGCATCACTAGGATACTTTCCCTTCGACCACGCCAAGATCGAAGAGGTCCAAGTCGCTACAGCCAGGACTTTGAAAGCATGTAAAGATGCTGGCAAATACGCTGGTCATTTTGCTCTGAGTGCTGAGATTGGTAAGCCAAAATATCAAGCGAAGAGATAAAATGTGTAGAGACTAACTTTCACCGCAGCTGCCCAGCGATCCAAGCAAGGATTCGAGTTTATGAACTGCGGGGCGGATATTGTCGCTGTTACGGCGTGGATGGCAGGGGAGAAGGCAAAGATGGAAGCATTATTAAAGGCTGCGTAAATAAATGCCACAGAAAGCATTAGATCACAATTCTTAGACTACAAAGTCTCTTTATCTCGTGTGATTCAAGGCTCTACATCTTTATCACCGAGGCGCAAACGCAATTGTTGTATCAATGCGCCCAACGGGGGTTCGTTCAAGCGAATGTGGCATGCTGCCTTTCGAAGAAAGAAAATAAAAATTTATGGCACATGCCGCTGAGACGTCCTTCTGGATTGATCTCCCTCGCTTTAACCCGTTGTTTTAGGTACCATCTATTTGGGATTTTGATATCTGATAAAAGTTTTATATATTTTCATCTACTTGGCCTAATTCTATAATGCTTTGGAATCATACAAGTCAAAGAAGATTAGGTTGAGATCAAGGAGAGAAACTAATCGTTTATTCTTGGTTCATGATAACAATTTTGATGTCTTGTCGAGCGGCTTGGGCCTCAAATGCCTCACTAGCCTTGGTCAAAGGGTAGGTGGAAGTAATCAATGGCGCAAGGTCTACTGCCTTTCGCTCGAGCAGATCCACTGCGTCAGCGAAACATCCAGGAGTATACCTGACCGTTCCTACTCTTGGTTAGTATGAGGCCTTGATGTTGTTGATTGAAGTGCGTACCTTTCATCGTCAAATCCTTTGCAGTGAACTGGAAAAGAGGCACGGACGTCAACGGCTTTCCGAGTCCAGCTGCCATTACTGGGAAAGTTAGCACATAAGCTACAGCTGAAAACATCAAGCTTACTGGTTCCTCCTGGCTTTGTAAGTAGCACAGCCATTTGAACACAAGGCTCGGCTCCACTAGCCTCGATAGTAAGATCAACACCCGAACCAAGCCCATGCTTCTTCATGACTTCTTCCATGAAGTCAGTGGCAAATTTAAGTGGCTCTACAGATTCCGTGTTCATGGGGCTCACAACTCCAATATCTGCGTTGTACTTGACCGCAAAGTCTACTCGCGACTGCTCGACATCGAAAGCAATGATCTTGCGAACTCCATAAGCTCTAGCGACAGCCATGACCAGGAGACCGAGCGGACCACAACCACTAATTTTGTTAGTTGCAAGCAAAAATCGGAGTTATGATCTTACAAGACGGCCACAGTTTGATGGGCTCTCATATTTGCTCTTCTACCAAGTTGAACGGCGATAGCTAAAGGTTGGATACATCCAGCCTCTTTGAATGAGACGGAGTCTGGAAGTGGCACAGTCATGTGAGGAGGGCACTTGAAGAATCGAGTCAAGGTGCCGTTCTCAGTATGGCCGCAATAAGCCAGATTGGCACAGACATTGGGTTGACCACGGATACAGAATTCACACCTGAGGCCGTTGATCAGCTTGACTCCGTCTCCGAGAAGGTACTCGACCTACTTCATGCACGCGAATCCTGGCTCAATCGCCACTCTTTGGCCAACGACCCGATCAGTGACCTTAGATCCTACTTTGATAATCTTTCCAGCGGATTCATGACCGAGAACCGGTGGTGCTTTTGCTGGGTTCGATGCCCAAACATGTGCATCTGATCCACAGATGCCGGTTGTGATGACTTCTAGCAGCACCTCATCGTCGCTGATCTCGCCAACCTCGCGATGTTGGATTTCGAGGGTCTTGGGTGCAACCCAACACACGGATCGATTGGCTGAGGTGTCGATAACACCGTTCGGGGCTGAACTGTCTCCCATTGTTGCAGAATGATGATTGTTGGTCTGTAAATATGAGACTTTGACGTTGATTCGTCTACGACCGTAGATATAAGCGCTTCGATTGTAAAGTGGTGTTAACGTGATTCGGACTTGATATGAGATCCGTGACTCATCTAAAGTATGCGAGCCCGTCCTGTAGCTCTCTGGGAATCTAATATCGGCAATTCATTCAATCATGAGACGGTGTTCATCTGAAAGAATCCGTTATCAAGTGACGTGAGAATTAGGTGGGACATCTTCTGCGACCGGTACGGATCTCGGGCCGCTTCGTCTAAGTATCGCATGAATTGAATTTCGGAGCGCAGCTGAGTTATTGACGCTCCAATGTAAATATCACAGTTGCCAACTAGCAAGCAATATGGCCAGAAAATAATTTGTAGAAGTGGAAAAGTGAGTTATGGTACATGGGGGCTTATTTTCAATCGTCCACAGGGCTATATGAGCGATCTCGTCACGTGTCATATTTCGTGAAGGATTTTGGCTTGCCGAGGCGCCTCAAATACTCCACAAACTTTTTTACACAGATAATAGAAAAAGTCATGATTAAACTGATTCTTAGACAGTCTCAAAGACCTAAGCATTATTTAGTAGCGAGCCAATACCTGAACTGGTTTTCTCGGTTGATACAACTTTCTCATTCCCCGAGACAAAGCCGTCGCCTTGATCTATGTTGTCTTCTACCGACACACTATGATCAATAACTATAGGCCCTTGACCAGCACATTCTAAATCCGAACAATTTTCCAAAGGATAATACACTGGGAAAATCCAATGTAGAAGATAGGCAACCGCAGCCGCCGAAATTACAATGTGATTAGTAGGATGTTTTAAATGTTGGTCTGAAAGCATGGAAAGCCTGAAGCACCTACCAATGCAGAACCCTACCAGGAACGAAAGGTCAAAGATGTGCGTTGCGTCTGTACCAATATTCCCAGAGCCATTGATCGAGTGCACGAAACCAGGCATGCTAGGCATCACAGCACAGACCCAGGCAACGAAGGACCGCCAATTGACACCGTAAGAATACCAGTAGGCAGACTTCGATGATCCCTCGTATAGATCGGGTATGTGGAAGACTCGTCTTTGGATAACGTAATAATGAACGCAAAGCAAGCCCACCATCGGTCCTAGGAACACGGCATACGCGTTGAGAACTGACAAGAAGATAGAGCCAGACGCGAGCTGCCGCCACGGGATGGGAAGGACACTGAGAGCTGCGATGACATATGCACCCCGACGCAGATTCACATATCTTGGAAGGACAGAGGCTACATCGAGGCCAGCTGCGAGGACGTTACCCGGTACATTGATGGAGCATTGCGAAATGATGAAAGTAAATGCCAGAAAAAATGTGGCGGCGCGACCCCGAGATCCAAGTTCGTCTTGCATTGCAACGAATAGTTCCGACAAGTCCCAAAGTGGTGTTCCCTTACCGTATTCTAGAAACTGTTTAGGATCTCTCTAATATCAAAAGTGTGAGGTCAGTTGCCTTGGAGACTTACTTGTTTGCGTACTAGCCGTAACAAGCACCCCAGTGATGTGGATAAAAGCGCTGGTAAAATTGAAGGATAAGCCTTGAGTCCAGGTGACCTGATTCGTACGCTTTGCAAACCGCGTGAAGTCGTTCTGGTTCCTGTGAACGGTTGTCAGAGCCTATGTGTATGGTCAAATTGATCTGAGCCTAGAAGGAATTGACTAACAGAATCCCCGATGCAATTGACCCAATAACAGACATTATGCCATTACACATGCTCCAAGCGAGCTTTGACCCTTTCAAATCAGTCTGCGATGCAAACACTGGTCCAAAGCCCCCCGGGCCCCGCTGACCAAGTGCCCATCCAAGCAGCGCAGCCTGAGCAACAAAAACCAGCACTGAGCCGACGTGAAAGTAATGTTGCAGCTTATGCGGTGGGAACCAGATCAAAATGCAACAGATGACGTTGAATATAACATAGCCGAGGAACTGGGCTGTCGTAATGCCTTCACTGGCCGAGAAGGTATTCGGGATGTTCGAGGTTGATGGCCAGATTGCCCGCAGACAAACGTAGACCATCTTCCCGCCGATGACAGCTTGCACGCCGTACCAAACGATCGAGGGAAGAATGCGAGTGAGAATGGGGAAGTAGGCTCCCCACATCCCCCATACGCTCCTCGACACAATTGGAAATCCAACGTGGCTTTGAGCTCCGGAGACAGAGTTCAGAACTGCAAAGCAGCTGGCGATAAAGTCGCCTACCAAGATAACAATAATGGCTGTTTGAAATATTAATTCAGATGACTCCGTCTTCGTGCATGAGAGAGATACTGGCCTTGCCACCATGTCATTCCTACTGCAAGTAAAGCTGATCCTGTTTCATACGAACTGATATTCATGTTGACTAGGAACCATAGCTGAATGAACTGTAATGAGCCTGATTAATTCGCACCGTCAGTGACCGTGCCTCATTTCAAATCATCAAACGTAACGGGAGTTCTACCCCAATTCCGACGTTCCAAAGGCACTGGCAAGATGTCCTCGTTAGACCATTGCGAGTTTACCTGTTCGTGAGGTAGCTCGAATCAAGTAAGAGCTTTAATTACGGTGTTGGCTTTTGGCTTCATGATATCCGACCAAGGAAGCTCCGCTATACATGCAAAGATGACCGTTTGTGAGGAGGTTTTGTCAAGAATGTTGGATGGCGGATTATGATTTCGCCCCCTGTGATTGTATGCAAATAGGAGGGACGTATCTGCCAAGGTTGATTGGAAAGATAAGGGGATTTCAAGCTCTGATTACTAGCTAAGGCAACTGTAGATATACATGGAGCCAGTTCAGGAAACCTGCTGATAAAGATCTGGCAAGGTCATCGAAGGCTTGGCATCAAGTATCAAGGCGGGCGACTTGAAATAGCCTGGGGTTACAATCTCAGCTATTCGTCAGAACGGAAGAAGTTGCCGATAAGAGCACAGAATTTCATTCTCGTAGTTCGAGCTATCAACATCCTACCAAACCAAGCTGCATCTAAGACCATATATCCCACTCTGATTCCTGCTTTCTCAACCCCAACATACCCCACTCTCCGTATGCTTGAAAGGTCGAGATAACCATAGATAGCAATGACGTGAAAAGCTAGGCTTGCTTATGCCGATAAGCGGTTTCAGCACCGAATAGCTGACCGTGAAGACATGATTGGAGATCATCGCGGCAACCAGTTCCCGTATTGCGAATTTAGATGAAGTGCTAGAGAACGAATTATCAGTCAAACCAAGGTACCTGATGTATGTGACAGAGCTGGTATATGAATCTCTAATGCAACAGATTAGCATTTGGTATTTACAGTCAATATCTGCCTCAATACTACAAATCTTAATCCCGAATTCACCAAAATGACTACGGGTAATGAAAAGGGTTTCCACGTCGGTGTTGATGTTGGAGGCACGAATACAGATAGTATCGTCCTCCATCCTGGCGAAGCTGAAAGTCCACATCGAGGCATTCGAAGCTCATTTAAGACGCCTACGACAGCTGATGTGACGGAAGGCATTTCACTTGCCATCGATGGAGCACTCAAGAAAGGGAATATCGACCGGAACCAGGTATCTGCTGTCATGATAGGCACAACGGTAAGTAGCGAAGAACGCATCTCCAGATTCCTCTCCCTTTAGCCTAGAGGTCATCCGCAAAGTTTCCTTTCCCGAGATCGGTTTGCTAAAATGTGTCGCATGCAGCACTTTATCAACGCTGTTGTGCAAGCCGATGACCGAAACCTACGGAAGGTTGCGGTTTTTCGGCTTTGTGGACCTTACACCCGTGAAAATCCTGCCTTCTTCGATTTTCCACCCATACTGAAGAAAATCATGAATGGGCATGTTGCGTACTTGGACGGTGGGTTAGAGATTGACGGCAGGGAGTTTCTACCTTTGAACGAGGCTGCTATTCAGCAAGAGTGCCAGTTAGTCAAAGCGAAGGGCATCTCTGAAATTGTTGTTATTGGTGTTTTCTCACCTCTTGACTACTCTGGACTTCAAGAGGAGCGTGTGAAGAAGATAATCCTAGAGGAGCTTCCTGATGTAGATGTGGTACTTTCTCGCGATAGTAAGTTTGAGTTCTGTCGTTGCATCTTTTGGAATAACTATCGGATATCAATCACTAATCATTCACAGTCGGCCAAATCGGATTCTTAGAGCGAGAAAATGCCACAATTCTGAATGCTTCCATTCTCAAATTTGCCAGAAGGACAATACGCGGGTTTATGAAGGCCATGAAATCTCTCGGGCTTTCATGCCCTTTATTTCTCACACAAAACGACGGAACTATTATTAGTGCTGAACAGGCAACAAAGTGCCCCATAAAGACATTCTCGAGCGGTCCGACAAACTCCATGGCAGGTGCTGCTTACCTAGCTGGTCTAGGAACCAATCAAGGCGATGAGTTAGATGCACCAGTTATCGTCGCTGATATTGGGGGGACGACAACAGATGTATGCGCGTTGCTACCTTCGGGCTTCCCACGACAGGCCGGGACCTGGGTCGAGGTTGGAGGAGTACGATGTGCTTTCTCGATGCCTGAGGTGGTATCTATTGGCCTAGGAGGAGGAACTAAGGTGATGGAGGACGAAGATGGGGTGGTTACGGTCGGCCCAGAGTCAACGGGATATCGTTTGCTTACTGAAGGTCTTGTATTTGGAGGAAATACCTTAACAGCAACTGATATTGTCGTTGCCAGTGGCAAGGAACAGATTGGCGACATATCTCGAGTCTCGCATGTCTCCGAAAAGCTGGTATCGGCAGCTCGAATGGAAATGAAACGGCTCCTGGAGCGTGCCATTGACGGCATGAAGCTCACTGCCGATGATGCAATCGTGGTGCTTGTGGGAGGAGGAAGTATCGTGCAGATGGACAGTCTGAAAGGCGTGTCACGCATCATTCGCCCCAGCTTCTACGACTGTGCCAACGCAGTAGGAGCAGCTATGGCTAAGGTTTCAGGGGAGGTAGATATGATCTGCATCACTGAAGGAAAAGACGAAACCAAGATCGTAGAGGAAGCGTTAGCTCTCGCAGCGGAAAAGGCCATTGAAGCAGGAGCTGATCCGAACACGATCAGAACTGTGTCCATTGATAATATGCCACTTGAATACACTGCCATGAAAGCAGCTCGACTTCTGATAAAGGTCGCAGGCAAGCTCAGCAAAGACGCTCTCATGAAGCCACTAGATGCTGGTGTATTCGTGGATGAGAACGAAGAGGACTCCAGCGTATCCACATCGATCTCTGCAATTTCACAGAAGGAAAAAGATCCTCGCGAGTTCACAAATAGCCCATCCGCCTTTACTGACATCCGTACTTACAAGCCCGAAGTGGACTCGAACGGAACATGGTGGGTATCCGAAATCGATGCCGAGTTTCTGGCAACGGGCTGTAGTGTTCTCGCTTGTGGTGGTGGAGGGCCAGGCTACATGATATACCAGGCTTGTCGAGCAGCGATCCAGGCTGGCCATAAACTCCCCGTGGTCGACATTGAAACCATGACCGATGAAAAGGGTATGGTGTTTGGTAGTGTGTCGTATGGAGCCCCGACCGTGACTTCTGAGCGCCTTCCCAGCGGTACAGAAGGCGCCTCGGCCATTGATGGCCTTCTGACCATGTTCCCTGGTGCCAAACCCGCTGCTATGCTGTCCATTGAGATCGGAGGCATGAATGGGATTCTGCCCCTCATGCACTCTATAAATTACAAGACGCCTACTATCGACGGCGACCTTATGGGTAGAGCGTATCCTCGACTCTATATCATGACGCCCTACTTATTCGGGAGGAGTGCAACCCCGTGTGTGCAGTCAGACGGAATGGGTAACACCGTCGCAGTGCTAAAAGCTGACAACATGCACAAACTTGAAAGGATCCACCGCAAGGCGGCTTTGGAGATCGGTCTGTTCAGTCAGATGGCACCTGCCCCCTTGACCATCAAGGATGTGCGGGAGGTGGGCACTTTAGGTACAATGTCCCTTGCATGGTATATCGGCCGTGGTGTGTACCAAGCTCGACAGGAGAAGACGAGCATCATCCGAGCGATTGTAAGTAAACTAATAATTATGGATACACAAGGCAAAAAACACGATTAACCATTACGTATAGCTCGACGCCAACCCTAGCGGAAAGTTGCTCTACACTGGGAAAATCGTTGATGTTCGAAGATACGTTTCAGCGGGCGGATATACTGAAGGAAGGGTTAGACTTATGGCACTCAGCCGCGAGGAAAAAGAATTCGGCGAAACGAGTTTCGCAGAAACCAGAGATATGCGTAAGCCTACTTCCCTACCCACCGGCACCCGCCCATGACTTTTGGAATACCGATGGCTGACACATCGATAGTGCTCCCATTCCAGAATGAATATCTCCTCGCCAATCTACAGAATCCCGATGGCACCGAAGAAACACTAAGTATGGTTCCCGACCTGATCTCCCTCATTGGCACCGACGGCTTTGCACTGGGGACGCAAGACATTAAATACGGTACGTCGAAAGACCATCATGGAATGGTCTGATGAGGCTAATGGTTGACCTTAGGTGTTCGCGTCAGTGTTGTCTCATTTGTGGCTCACCCACATTGGTACACTAAGCAAGGCGTCGCTACGGGAGGTCCGCGAGAGTTCGGCTACGACTTGGACTTTTTGCCTCTGGGAAATCCGTATTATGAGCCTAAGAGAGTTACTAAAGAGTTTAGACCGAGCGCGTGACTCAACCACACGATAAAAGGCACCAAAATTGAACCTCCTTCCCGGTTCGGGGGCATAAAATCCAGTCTGTCGCGAGATTGGACAAAGCTCTTTTTGTCTCTCAGAGGCCGAAATGCGCGCCCGTTAGCGAGGTAGTCACTAATACTGTAATCCGGTAGAATGGCAATCACTATCGCTGCCAATAAATACTCTTCAGTACCGCATCGGCACGGAGGCTCGGAAAAGGGGCCATCCAGAGCTTGGAGACCTCGCTGCAAGTGCTTCTGGTAACTTATCTGATAGGGTGATCAAGAATCCGGGTATTGTACTGCACTAGGGCTGTCCCGAGTTAATGGTGCTCATGAGAAATCAAAACCAACGTCGATCGTTCTAGAAGCATGAAGCATCGAAGAGCAATCTGAGTTAGGGCAGAGTTAGGCGCTCTATCCAATACATTCCTTGACGGGAACCATCCTCATCTGGCTGATTTTCGAAGGTGTGGCCTATTTGGTTGGTGTACATATCAGCTCGCGCATTCCGAAGGCGTAGCCAGCCAAGTTCGACAAGACGGCAGACTTTGCTGCCCTGCCCACTGCGTCGTCAAGACGAAATGTAGCAGCTGGGAGCAGCAATGATGTCTGCTGTTTCTCCCTTCCCTGCCGCCCACGTGGGCATCACGGCAGTTCTTATAGGGCGAGCCTCTGTCCACAGCCAAGCGCGGCCAAGCGCAGCCAAGCGCGGCCAAGAGGCTCTTTCCAGAACGACATATCGGCCGACGAAACCAGCTCCAATCAGGCTGATGCAGTTCTTGTCAAGCTCTTCTCCAAGCATCGGCGTCGTGGAGGAGTATATCGCGTTGGCCCATAGCGTGCAAAGACTCTTCTATTTCGCCCGGTGGCTGCCAAACTTACCACTGTCTCTGGTCGTCCAAGACTCCAAGATATTGAAGCATCGAGGTTTTCGATGCCAAGTAGCATATGCTGATAGCTCGCCCAATTTCCTCTTGCCACTGCATCGGGAAAGTTTAATGGGTTATAAAAGCGCGGTATCTCTCTTTTGTTCCATTTCTCTGTTCTCTGTCAGCCGCGGGATCTCTCGTCCTTACCTACTTGTTACTCATACTTTTCTGAGTTGCTGTATCAATCACATCTCTTATATTATCCTTCTTAATAACGAGCCCTAGCTCGTCTTTTGTCCAGATGGCACTCCACGAATATACGTATGTCTTTGTCATCGGCACTTTCTTTGCCATGCTCGATGCATACAATAACGGTGCCAGTAAGTACTTCAGAATGTGGTTATTAAGTACAGATACTCATCGTCTCAATAGATGATGTAGCGAACTCTTGGGCGACCAGTGTCTCCTCGAGGTCCATCACTTACCGACAAGCCATGATTTTCGGGACCATCTTCGAGATGCTAGGAGCCATCACTGTAGGTGCCCGAACTGCAGACACGATCAAGAACGGCATCATTCCCAACTCGGCCTTCCGCGGCGATGCAGGTGTCCAGATGCTCGCTTTTACCTGTGCCCTCGCGGCTGCTTCGTCGTGGGTGATGTGGTGTACGAAGCACTCCGCCCACGTCTCGTCAACCTACTCGCTCATCTCAGCTGTGGCTGGGGTGGGTGTCGCAACGGTCGGTGCCTCCAATGTGCAATGGGGCTGGAACAATGGAAAGGGCCTTGGTGCCATCTTTGCTGGTCTGGGAATGGCTCCAGTCATCTCGGCTGGATTTGCAGCCACTATCTTTATGCTCATCAAGCTTACGGTGCACATGCGTAAGAATCCCGTGCCTTGGGCGGTGTACACCTCGCCCTTCTTCTTCCTCATCGCTGGTACCATTTGTACCTTGTCCATCGTCTACAAAGGTTCTCCCAACTTGAAACTGAACAAGAAGCCTGGCTGGTATGTTGCTGCGGTCACCATGGGGACCGGTGGTGGAGTCGCCGTCCTCGCAGCGCTTTTCTTCGTTCCTTATGTCCATGCCAAAATTATCAAGAAGGATCCTACCATAAAGTGGTGGATGTTCATCCAGGGACCTCTACTGTTCAAACGTCCTGCACCTGCGGTTGCCGACCGAGCAATTGTTCCCAACTATGCCGTGGTTCAGGACGAGGAGGAGGAACACACTTCTGCCCACTCAGGAGCATCCGTTAGTGAAGACGAGGCGCATGCAACCAAAGACGGAATTGAGCCTATCATGACATCCTCGGAAGGCAGCGAGAAGCAAGCTGCTAGGACCGAGGCAGCTCAGCCGACTTACAAGGAACTCATGGCCCAAGGCGACGAGAAGCTACACGCAAAGCTCCTGACGAAGCGTGGTCCTCTCGGTTGGGCCATGCGCACACTGCGAGATAACCCCATGGGCCCAGGCGCTCTCTACGAACTACATAACATGAAAATGGCCGCCATTCGTCTTCCTGCCATGGTTGTCGTTGGTGCCCTTTATGGTATCAACTACGATATCCATGCGGCACAGACCGGTATCGCTGGAACCCCTGAAGGCAAACGCATGCAGCGCGTGTACGCCAATGCAGAGAAATACCCCAACGAAGTTGAGCACACGTACTCTTTCGTTCAAGTCTTGACCGCGTGTACTGCATCTTTTGCTCACGGTGCCAATGATATCGGAAATTCGGTCGGGCCATGGGCTGTAATCTACTCAGCCTGGTCCACTGGCAACGCTGCAGCTGCCAAGGCTCCTGTTCCCGTTTGGCAGCTTGCGGTTCTCTCAGCAATGATCTCAATTGGTCTGATTACTTATGGTTACAACATTATGAAAGGTAAGCAGAATAGACAGCCATGCCTTGTATACATCAACTAACCTAGCGTGTGAACAGTCATGGGCAACAAGATCACATACCACTCCCCCAGCAGAGGTTCGTCGATGGAGATGGGCGCCGCTATCACGGTCCTTGTCTTTTCTCAATTCTCCCTTCCCGTCTCCACCTCGATGTGCATCACCGGTGCCACCGTCGGTGTTGGCCTTTGCAATGGCACCTTGAAGGCCGTCAACTTCCAGCGAGTTGGCCTCCTCCTTCTTTCATGGATTGCCACTATCCCTATTGCTGGCACTCTGGGAGGAGTACTCATGGGTATTCTTCTCAACACTCCTCACTTCTCCTAGGTTCGAGGGTTGTTTTCAAGTGCATGAACGTGTGCTTTGCAGAATTGGAACGCAGTAGTATATTGTTTGTAGTAAAAGAGTGTCGTCGCACTTGTAAGTAAGTAATATTTGTGCAAATTGTAGACTCATGGTCAAAACTGTTGAATTTTACTACTCTTTGAATCAATCCTGTCTACCTATCATTCATCAGCCGTGACTACAAGCTGTCCGCAAGTCCCAGTCATAGATGAAGCAGCAGGATATTGCTCTACGGTAGCAGGATATAAGGTCAATGGATCACTCCTTTTACTATCAAATGGTCATATGACTATATGTCACATGAGGGTTGGTCTCGGATAGGGCCTAGTACATGTCAATACTAGTAGTGCATTATATCCTATAATTAAGACCTTGAGTCATTACTTGCTATACGAGGCTTTTATGTCTTCGCCTTACGTCTACAGAAGATATATAGAATGGAAGCTGAAGCCGAGACCCCTGCCCCACTCGCAATATTGTCCGCATACATGTCCATCCGCCTTGATGATACTTTTGAAGTATCTAGCTGACGAAGTACGGTGCTATGAGAATGTACACAACCGTTATTATATTATCGCGCCATCTTCTGTTACGGCAATTATCGTTACTTGCCAGCCACATCTTTCCCTATTTTCACTTTTAGACCACCCCGTTTATGTGTAGCAGCACCCGCAAAGTAATCGAACACGAACTCCATGTCGGATTGATCGGTCTCCCATAGAGCCATATCTGGATATCTTCGGATAATAGTCGCTAACACGCTGTATAACTCTGCGTAAGCCATGTTCATCGCAACGCATTGTCTGGATCCGCCACCAAAAGGGTGGAGATGCTTTTCCAGATATCTACGCGTAGGGCTACCAGGCAAATCCCATCTGTCAGGATTGAAGCGTTTTGGCTCAGGGAAGATATCGGGTGAAAAAGCGATGTACCAGTTGGACATGCCAACACCGGTCTGTTATAACTGTAAGTAGATGACGGGTGTGGTGTAAAATGGAATGCTCACGTTGGCTGGGATCGTCCATTGTTTGTACTGAATGGGCTCGGGATATACTCTCGGTAGACGGGAAACAGCACCAACAGACATTCTACTGATGTTAGCGGGCGTTGATGGAAGATTGCCTTTTCCTTACCTCAAGCTCTCTTTGACCACTGCTGACAAGAGCGGCAGCCTTTCCAACACCTGCCAGCTCGGAACATTGTTAGGATCTGGAATAGCAGTCTCGAGTTCTAGTTTCAACCGAGCATGGACTTCTGGATTATCGAGTACTAAGAAGGTCATGAGCGTCAGCACACTGGCGGTCGTCTCGAAACCAGCAGCCAGAATGCTATTCGCCTCCACAGCTAATCTTTTGAAGGTCTTCTCCTCGGGAGGAAGATCAGGATTGTTAGCTATGCCCCACATGATGGTTGGGTACGGCTTTGCATCATAGGCTTCCGGCGATGTTTCGAGCACAAGTCGAGTCTGCTCATCAGTGGTCGCAATCATATCGATGACCTCCAATGCCGCTGGGTTGGTGGCCGCTGTTACCCAGCGTGGCAAAGCCATTAGGACATCCATCATCCAGGGCAGTTGGCGAATCATTCCTGACATTTCCCACAGAGCACGCCACGCAAAATAGAACGACTCGCCCCAATCCTCCCGCTCCAGCATCCCCAGCTTTCCCGCAAAGGCATAGTCAGAGATGATATCGACCGTGAGGCAGCGGTAAGCATAAAACAGTGGGATCGGCTTGTTCTGGGCAACGCATTCATCCATGCGCGATGACAATTTATCCACCCCCGCCTGGACGGTGGGGGTAAGTTTGGAAATGGCATTCACAGAGAAGAATGGGTTGAGAGCCGCTCGTCTCTTGCGATGGACTTCCGCACTGACGGTCGGGAAAGTTGCCTGGGGATTGCCAAGCATGGTATAAAACCACGCATACTTATCCACCTTGAGATTGCGGGTGTCATATAGCTTCTCATAGAATTCGGGGTCCAGAATATGCAGCTCGTCCGGTCCAACGCGCACAATCGGTCCTTCGCGATGTGTTAGCGTCACGATGATCCGGTCGCAGGACAAGGATCTTACCATATTTTTCGTGCATCCTCCCGATCTCAAAGGTGAACTGGCCCTTCTTGACGATATCATAGTATCCTTCATACCAGTGGGTGAGGGCGGCCAGCTTCGGGCCGGGGAATCGGGCCAAGGGGTGGAAAAACAATCGCCAGGCAATTCTTGCGAGCAACCATGCGACGAAAACCGTGGCCAAGGCCACCGAAGCGCTGGGTCCAACCATCGTCAGCCGTCAGTTCTGGCGCTGGAGATGAATCCTCGAAGGGTGCGCGTGTCGTACGGGTGGCGGCTCACACGACGGAGCACATTGTTATAGCTGAGCGGAAAGGGGGCGGCTTATCAGCTGGCCACTTTTCCATCTGGGGTAGGTGACACTTTCACAGTCGATGGGGGGATCTGCAGCAGGAGGCATCTGATTACCTATGGACTGATTGTGCGGCGTTGGATTTGCTGTCTTCGTCCCGTTGGTCCCCACCGGAAGTGACGCCGGCCACCTCCCGCGAGCCCTGCTAACCCCTCTAGGCAAGAAATCCTGCTGCGCGGATCCCAATGGGCCAGCAGCCACGAGTATTTCCCTGCAGGTGGATCCCATTCGAGCCCGGCCCGTCGGCGTCACGCAACTGGAGCCGAACAGGGACACTTTGCAGAATTTTAGGTTTCACACCAATCACCAGTCCCCCGCGCGAGAATATGCAACGTCTGTCTTCCACCCCCTCAGATTCAGCACTCGAAGAAGAAGATTTGCTCCTGGATTGATCTAACTGCTGGAATGCAACCATGGAGAGACCAGCACCTGTAGGATCGGACGCTACCACAGCCGCTAGGGACGAGGGGAACGTGCCTCTCGAGAGCCCATCCGCCCCACCGGCGCAGACTGACAGTCCTGTAACGGCGGCGAGCGCAGCCGATGGGATCCAGGCGAATGATGATGACATTCAAGCAGAAGATGTGAGGGGAACACCTCCAAGGAACGAGGCTAGGACTGATTGCTTCACAGGTATCTTCCAGCGATGCCGACTCCTCATATGACGATGCAGCACTGTACGTTGGTGGGGTGCGCTGAAGACGGTATCATGTGGTTAATATAACTTCACTAGGTCTTTCACCCAGTCCCTCACTTCTAGTGTCACGAAGTACAAATATGAGAATGGTAGACGATATCACGCTTATGAAGATGGCAGTAAGTACATCTGTAGTTATCAGTCCCGAAGGATGCCCCTCATTGAAGCTAATCAATGCATTAGAATACTTCTTACCCAATGATGAAGTTAGTTTGTATGATCTCAAAGAGAAATCTTTCGGTTTCTGAGTTGATTATAGGAAGAAAACGATCGCCTTGATCTATTCCATCACCTTCTAACTCTTAGATGTGATGACAAATTGCACTTGGCCCCTATAGGATCGAATCCACAGCGTATACTGGATCTCGGAACTGGAACTGGTATCTGGGCGATAGAAATGGGTATACCTCCCTCCAATCAATGTAGAGTGACATTTTCAAGCTAACAAAGTCAAAAGGTGATGCGTACCCATCAGCAGAGGTCTGAGATTCTGTCTTCCTCACGTCATCTGTGCGCAAAACTAAAGTAGCGATTGCAGATTATCGGAAACGACTTTTCGCCTATTCAACCTTCATCGTAAGCTTACTTGACAAAGTCGAGTTAGGATGTATAGAATCTAACCCGGAAAGAGTTCCACCAAATGTGCAGTTTGAGGTTGACGACATCGAGAACACCTGGTTGTTCTCGAGTCCCTTCGATTATATCCACTGTCGCTACCTGGCAGGATCACTCGCAAATTGGCCCAAATTGATGTCACAAGCCTTCGCGTACGTAGCCTCAGAGGCGGCTAGGATCTGTACTAACAGCTATCTTGGGGTAGCCACACCAAGCCCGGCGGGTGGGTGGAGTTTCACGATTTCGACATGAAATTCTACTCGACAGATAAGTCCTTCGTGCCCGGCTCCGCACCCGACATATGGACGAGCGAGATCGCAAATGGTGTACGAGCCATCGGGCGCGAACCAGAACCTGGGCCAAAGCTCAAGGGATGGGTGGAAGATGCTGGATTTATCAACGTTTTCCATCAGGTTTTGCCTATTCCTGTGGGCCCGTGGCCCAAGGACAAAAGATTGGTAAGAACGCATTTCTCGGTCTTGATATTGTGATAGCATCAAACCTTCCGATATGGCTCCGCCAAATGGAATCTTTCAATTCGAAGTGGCAGTCACTAATTCTGAGCAGAAGGAAGTTGGAGCCTGCGATCTGTCTATGTTTCTCCAAGGGCTAGAGGGAATCTCTCTTCGCGTCCTGACGATGGCGAAGAATTGGTCTGCGGAGGAGGTCTTGGCGTTTCTGCCACAGGTAAGAAAGGATCTCAGAAATCGAAGAATACACGCTCTACATGACCTGTAAGTGCCAGCATGAGCACCTGGGCTGCTGTAGCATTACTGATATCTTGCACAGCCATGTCGTGTATGCACAAAAGCCTTGCTAGGGATGCGGAGGGGTCCGCTCACGTGAGTGCTTCTGAAACCGCTTTTCAGCTGTCTCAGTTTCTTTCAACAGCCACACTTCACGGCCTGATTGGAAATCAAGACTAAACTAGGTTCTTCAACAACAAATCATATATTGCTAAATTGATGCAGTGCCTGGATTTTTTAAAAGGCAAGATATTTAGTGCAACATTAATATACCTTAAGATTACAATTTCTATATTTTGAGAATGCATCTCGGCCCCGTAACAAGACATTCTACCTGCGTCGTATAATTCAACGGACCCATTAGTTAATCCCAAGCAGGTATCAAAGAATCAACTTTATAGATATTTGGGAGATATGTGGTTAATACTATACTATAAACTCTTAATCTAGGTTTCTGTTACGAAGTCTTACTGATAGGTAGTCATTTAAGTTTTATACTGGTTAATATTCAAAGGAAGCTAGCCCTGTACACCAGATTCCAGCCAGGTGTAGTGGTTGAAGCAGTTATATCAAACGTGGTAGCGTGTATCTCTGAAAGTTAATCACTGATTAGGATTCATACAAGCTGTAGGCCCCGAATCCTATGTATTCCCTATTTATAGTGGACTGATACTGGAAGCTGACAGAGCTAAAAACATATGAAGTGAAGCATCAAAGAAATAAATCAACTTTCAACTACCTTATCCATCACTTTTCTCAAGCCTAAAAGCCAACCCCTGCTTCCCTTCTGTGTTTTCACTCATAGGTGGTGTCCTAAACCTCAATTTCGTCGTCTTGACATCCTCCTCTCCCTAAACAAGCGCATCTACTTCTTCTTTCCTCGTCGTTGCCAATACTGCAGAAAACACACCTAGACGCATGGCCCCATACTCGCTGGCCGCACACAGCCCTATAACGGCTCCCACGCTTGCGCACCCGAAAGCAATCCCATATGATAACAGTAAGTACAGAGGATGGTACTCGTAGACACTCCTCGTATTTGACGTTGTGATGTTACGCGTCGTAGTATTTGATTCAGTCAGCTCAGAAGCGCTGAAGTAGCTCGGGGTTATGTTGTTAGCAAGGTCCTCGATGGCTCGCTTCAGGCTACCGTTGCGGCACATACCGGGCTGGATGTTGAAGGTCTTGGTGAAAGCGCTGCTCACAGTAAAGTCTTGGGTATCTGGAATGACGCTTCGGAAGGGACTGTTCTGGATGTTGGAGCTGACGATCAGACCTGTACTGAGCATCCTGCTGTAGGGCGTCTTAAGGAGGCTCATTGGGCGGTCACCATTCGTCACAAAAATGGGATACATGGAGATATTGCCGACCAGGATACTGCTCAGCGCCCAGAATGAGCGTCGTAGGCTCCTTGGGCTTCCAGGGATAGACAGGACTCATTCAGCGGCTGGGTGTTTTGCTGTGTCACCAATTGGGTTCCGTTTGTGGAACCGAACATGACAGAGAATAAGCACCTTCTTATTCTCACGACACTGTTGAGAAACTTTTCATTCAGAACTAGCCCACCATACTACTTTCCATTCATTTTCCTTTTCTTGTTCTGGTGCTTCTCTTCCCCTTTCACAAACTCTGACTTGTAGATCTTGAACCACTCAACAGGTTCCTGCACATGCTGCCCTGTGATATCGTGGAAAGCGTTAGTAGAAATATAGTTGAGCTTGCCCTCGCGAACTAATGAATAGTACTCGAGCAGATACTGAATTTCCGAGATGTTGGTTTCAGCTTGCTTCTTCAAGACGCGCTCGGCTTCACGGCTGTCGAAGCTGTTAGTCCACTAGATAGGGGTACGCCATTGAAAGGAAGTCATACGGAGAGATATCTTCAAATTCCATATCCTCATCGAGAGCTTGCTTTGCAGCTTCTGCGAGCTCGTTGCCCGCAGTGAGCAAAGGGCCTATACTTTAGCTTAACCGAGTCCATTTTTCAGTGGATTTGAGGTTTACCTGTAACAACAATTAATTGTCCACGGTGCTTGTCATCAAAACCATGCTCGCCTTTGCCGGAAAGGACGTGGGCGGTGACAAGAGCAACATCCTACAGGAACGTCAGAAAGTCTAGGCTAAGAGGTGAAGGTGTTGGATGTTACCCCGAGTGCCATAGGAGCAAACTTATGGCTGTCGCCAATGGGTAGTGGGATTACCCTGTCGTTCTTAGCTTGTGGCGAGTACGCAAGCAAGTTCTCCAGGTAGAAGCCAGCCCTACATTTCCATTAGCTGTTCAATGGCGATAAGTGGTAGATGAACATCAAATTACCTGATTATGACAGGAGAATGTCCAGTCTCGGTGCTTGTATCGCCTTTGGTAATAAGCACAGCTTGCTCAATGTCAATGAACTCTCTCAGTCTAGGCTGCTTGTCCCTCTCAGCCATATCTGCACCAGCTGCACTGAGAAGACAGACATTCTGCATATTGGCTTTCTTCGTCGCGTTGATCAACTCCATCGTGATATCAAACTTTTCCTCATGCGCAGGGGGAATGATGCAGATGGTATCGGCATTGGCATGTTTGAGAATCTTAACGATGTCTTTTTCGATGCCAGGGACATGGTGGAGGATTTCAGCGCCAAGCTCCTTCAACAATTTGCATTTAGAGTGGTTGATATCCATAGCAAGACCGAAAACGGAATCAATCTTGCTGGAGAAATCATTATTGGTGAGAATAAGCTCGGCGATCAGAAAGCCAGTCTGGCCATCAACGGCACTGATAACTACATTGCGTGTCATGATAGCCGGTTTCTTGAAGCGATGAATTTGCGTCAGAGGTTAAGAGCGAAAGTGTTAATTGAGACGATGAGAGCTGTTGATGAAGTGCGAGAAGGCAACGGCAGCAAAGTGGAAAAGGTAAAAATCGCGAAGGCCAAAACAAATCCAAGATGACACAGATGACACATGGTTGACTAGACTCGTCTTTTAGTCGTGACGTGCATCGAAATGAAAAGTAAAGTCATCAGAAACTCTAACTTTCAGTTATATTGTTCTCTTGGCTGCTGTTGTCGTTACGAACAAGCGGCTTCATGATATTCTTACCAACTCCTAACTCGACATAACTTTATCAGCATCTCTCTTTAGCAGCAGCAATCATACTTTATTTTAAATTCTCCCAGTCACGACTCTATCTCGCCAGAAAACTATAGAGTTTCAAATGGCGGCACAATACTCCAGTCAAGCCACCCCGCATTCTCCGCAAAATACCATTGCATCATCATATTCACTAGTGACCGCATATCTCCTAGTTATAGATTTATGCCAAACCCGTCCTGCCGTTTTCTAATCCCACGAAACGAGAACTATATATAGGCACAGCTCTGAAGCTCGACACATATGATTGTATGTATGAAGAAGAAGCGAGTGTAACAGACAATTTGAGATCTTCGATAAACGGCTGTGTATTATGGCTATGAAACATATTATCTTATCTAGATCACAACAACGCTTTCCTCCCTGGGTATTTATGTATTGTCTCGTGTATCCCGTCCTTATTATGAGTGCTCTGCGTTTACATGCCAGCCATCTGGGCAACAAAGGCAGCGGCCGTGCCAGCATCGTTCGAGTAAGTCAAGTGAGGAGTCAAGATGGTATCACCGCCGGCGCAAATGTTGTCGCCTTGGTGGCAGATGACCTTGGTCTTGGCAGCAGACACACCAGTAACTGGCTTTCCGTTGTCTGCATACCTAATTAGTCACAACTCGCAACATCTTAGTTTACGTGTGGCACGTACCTGGGTCGCCGAAGATGACAACGGAGTTAACCTTGGCCACCATGGCAGCAGGCATCATTTTGGCAGCGTTGTGCACCAACTGGCCACCCTGGGAGTAGCCAGACATGACAACCTTGGAGTTGGGGCATGCGGTCAGCGCGTTCATGGTCATGGTAGCCCTGCGGTTATGGTCAGTATAGTTTCGCGCAGAGCCATCGGCCAACTACTTACATGTTCTTGCTTCCACCCGCGTCACCTCCAGCCAGAAATCCGGGGACGTCGGCAGGGTAATCAACACCCTGGAAGCTCATCGAAGCTCCTCCGATCTTGGATTGGATGGCGGACATGAATGGAGGACCCGTGAGAGATCCGAGAGGGGCAGCTTCCAGAGTGCCACGCGCGAACATAACCATCATATCGGCACATCCTCCCGCTGCTGCAGCCGGTGCCGGGGCAGGGAGGGCCGCAGCCAGGTTCACCAGAGCGAAGACTAGTAAAGAATACATGTTGAAAAAAGTCGGTTTGAAGAAGAGAAAGCTCAATGAAGTGATTGTTGGTTGGGTCGTATGATGAGTATAACAAACAAGGACGCATAAGAAATATATATACTTAGATCTGTATGACTCCATCTACATATCTCACTGTATCTTACCTCGGCAGATCCACCTCTGCAGATTCGCAGTGTATGCTTAAAGAAGTAAGAGCTGAGAAAAATAAGAGTTCTCAAGCACAGCATTGATGGGTCAAACTCCGGAGATCTGATCTGATCTCTCCTTATCTTGCGAGTCCTTGGCGGCGGAACAAAGGATGGACATTGACAGACGTGCTCCCAACGGCAGGTCAGCGATTGGCTGGCCTTCAGCGATTCTTTGTTGTCGTCCAGAGCGATGAAAACTGACGGCCAGAAACCGGGGGGCCAATCGCATTTGGCGCTTGAGCTTAAGCGAGCACACAGGACGAGCCCAAGACGCGGGAGGTTTCGACTTCGTCCACGGATCAAGAGACCAAGCAGTGGGAAACACACGTTCTCTCGCTGCCGAGGTCTTTGGGGGTAATGGCGGCCGTGCTTTGAACAGGGCAGAATGCCTTGTTGGGACGTTTTCGTTCAGTGTTTGTCGTCGCATGCTTTTCTGGCACCGCTTCGGTCCTAGAACCATAGCTCGGCAAGCCCATACCAAGAACGGCGCCCAGCGAGAACCGTTTCTCATTGATGCTCCTCTCAGGAGCCTGAAACGGTCTCCTTCCTTCCTCTCTCACATTCTCTCTTCGCAGGCCAAGCCCGTTATGCCTCGGAATTGTATGCTGGCATTGCTTCGTGGCTGGTTATATGGTTGGAAGGGTCGTGACTTTTCCATGATCTATCAGTAGGTCGGCAAGCTGCTATTGTATGCTGCTACTGTACACATGGAAAGTTGTTTTCGACCCTCCGGTTCGGGCATTCAGGTAAATATACCCTCCCCTCGTCGTGTATTCTAGTAGTATAACCGATGGTACTTTGCCAGTGCCGGTGCCAATATCATTATATTAATAGGTAAAGCGAATTTAGACCGTCCACTCGCTAACACTTGGCACTTGTGTTGAATCTTCGGAGACTTCAGCGACTGGCTCAAGCCCTCGTGGTACTTCAGATGGAATCAGGCCATCGTCAGCAACAGAGGTTCCCCGCCGTATGAAATGTTTGATTCAATAGCAGAGTTAGTCTCCTCAATTTTAGAGTCTATCGCTCCAGTAAAGCATGGCCGTTTCTTCCAGTTGCGGTCCCGCGCGCGATTTGCCAAGCAAAACCTTTTTCTACGAGGTAATACGAGCTCTCGGCACGGTCATCAGCTGTCCTCCATACCTCTGATATTCCCTTTTGCTGTTTCTCGAAACGCATTATGGCATCGTTCAAGCTGTAGCTTTCACGGTCTGTTTACAGCTGGCTCCTCGGTCAATGGCTGAGGCGTTTGATATCTAAGATCCGGGGTAGAGTTTGGTTTATGAACTATAATTTTAGCTTGCGCTGCCACTTTATTGATATAAACCGGGCGAAAATTGATTACGAGCTACCGTTCGAATACGACGATCAAATTGCGCCGAAAAATAGCTGCTGGATCGGCAGTTAGAGTACAGCCACCTCGCCGCGACGAGTTGGACCCACCCGCCACGAACAATTTACATAATCGCATTGACAGGTACCACTTAGTTCGCTGGAAACATTAGATGTTAGCCCGAAGTGTAAGATAGTTTCAGCGGGCTGATAGATTTTATTTAGCGGTTGATATGGCCGGCCGAACTCTCGAAATGCCTCCAAACACATGATCGATATTCTACAGATGAGTTGTAAATCTGTGCAGGGTTATCGCCGAATTTGAGCCTGGTATGGCTGCCTCTACCCTTGAGCACATATGGGATATTACAGGTAGTATATTGAGAGGCACGGAACTGTTGGTACATTCAGGCGAGCTTGTACAATCTGCTGCATACTATGTAGCTTCCTACGTCAGACATAAACCAACTTCTTCATCATAAGCCAGAATTATCTTGCATTACAAACCTCAGAATATTTTCCTACACCGGTTGCTATAGAAATTGGCTACCTCCCTATTTACCTCCGACAAACTCAGTATCGCACTTTTACCTTCTTCAGCTTCTATTAGCAGGTTGTTTGTAGACTATACCATCAACAATAGTCGTCAAAGTGCCATTGGCATAAAAGAGATTTTCATTGAGATCCACGTCGAAGTGGAAATCACCAGGACCAGTTATCTTCGAGCTGTTACTGATTCCGGTGGAATGGAGATCAGAGTACCAGTCAACGTGAGTCAAAGTGGCATTTGGATACACAGCGGAGACCTGCTCAGTACCAAAGATATAGTTATTGCCATTGTCGGAGTAGTTATGATAGGTGACGGCAACGGTGCCGAGGGAGGTATTGGCCTGGTTCATAATGAAAGCAACTTCAGCGTAGCCACTGACTTGGCCTGCCAATGTATAATTGCCTGCAGGCACAGATGCTCTCGTTGGGAGTGCAGAGCCGGGTACGTATGGTGTTCCCCAGGGGATAACATCAGAGACTGGAGGCACCGGTTCCCACTGTAATGGCTTGCGACTAGTAAGGGTTGCCATCATGATACGTCTCGTTCGTCCGCCAGGTTCGGTGGAGTTGCGACAAGGCAATGGATTGACACCACCGCAATCCGGTGCAACGGTAAAAGTTTGAAAGTACACAATACGGGTTCCGTCGAGAGACCATTTCGGATCGGCCATGGCATTCCAATAGTCATCATTGACGCTGCCAGGGCTACCATCTCCAACGCCATTGACCCGTTGGCCTTGATAATACCGACCGTCGTCGTAATAACGCTCGCCATAGCGGTCAATAATCCAAGGCTGGAAGAATCGCCGCAGCCCATTGTTTCGTACGGACGAGACCGCACCGGTGATGAGCAGGTCGACAAGGGGAGGAATGCCGCGCATACCAGCAAGGAACATCATTCGGTTGTCCGTTGTAGTATCCATGAGCGCGATCCAGTTGCCGTCGGAGGAGGTATCAACAGGGTCAACATATTCCGGACCGCTGGTAACCCGTACAACCTCGCCGGTAATAAGGTTGACGCCAGAGATATCGATATTGCATGATTCAAACGAAGATCCAACGTAGTCTATCTGGTTACCAAGTCCACTCAAACCACGTACCTCGCCTACGGTAATTGCCTGGGTATTGATTGTCAAGTTGTTGCCATCAATAGCCATGTTAGGCGGGCCATTAGGATCGTACAGCCTAGTGACGTTAACAAGATCATATCGCGGGGTAAGTGGTGTTCCTGTTGTGGGCGATGGATTGAACTGCAGTCGGGCAAAGTATCCAAACTGGCCTACAGTGCCTCCTGAAATGGTCAACGCGTTGAAGCTAATATGAACATCGTCGGGATGTTTGCGCAGCTCTCGTATGGTCCCACCCGCCCCGGAGCCGTCAGGTGTGACATTCCATCGAAGGGGATAGATGTGAACCTTATCAGGTGTGCACTCTGCACTAGTGAGCTGTTCAGAGCCGCAGTCGATGATCCATGCGCCAGCAAGAACACGTATACCATCAGTGAAAGCCTGGGGGTACTGGTAATCTGTAGTTGATCCATTGAAGGAAACTTGTTGGTCGGCTGGTACTCCGCAAGTAATGCATTTCCACGGATCGCCGTTGGGGAACAACGTTCCATCCACTTTGACGATGATCAACTGCAGGCCTGTATAGATACTGGCTGGATCTGGGGCGGCGGGTGCCCCAGTATATACCATAGAGGCAGTTACATGCTTTCCATCCGGGAGAAAGTTCCCGCTCATTAGATTGGACGAAGTTGCGCCTATACACCCCGTTCCATGAGGATTGACTTCTAAAGTGCAACCGCCTTCTGCTTCGTTGGGCGTGACTGGTGGTATCGGGAGCTCAACAACCTCAATAGGTTCAGGTTCTGGCGGAGGCGGCAGTGCTGCTTCTGCCGATCGTCTGTAGGTGCCTGGGAGCCCAGCAGAAGGGCCAGCGTGACAACCTAGTAAAGCAAGGATGGTAGCTGCTGTGGTGAAATATGCGGAGCGCATTTTGAATTATGGTTTTGTTCTGGGAACCAATAATTATTAAAGAAGGGATGTGCAGTCATCTCAACGATCGAAGTAGATTGAGGCCTGATCTTTATACCTTTCAGATTGAGAGAAAGTTCCTTCACACGGGCTTAAGGCCATAGCTTACGGAGCCAAATTAGCAAGGTAGTTTTGAAATCGATATATCATTTCAGGCTAAGTAGTTTCCAAGACATCCTCTTTAGATTATATGGATATCAAGGTTAACAAGAACTTGGCGCTTTACGAATACCACATATGTTTTTGATTTAGCATTCCACTTGATTGTTAAGTCTCCCTAAACCCAACATAAGGTATCACAAAAGTTAGGAAGTCTTGTAGAAATCCACTCAACTGTACACAATTTGAGCTTTGTTTTGGAGTTATTTGCATGTTACCCCAGACCCCATTACCCCGCCATATGCAAAGATCAAGTAGGAGAAGCTAAAAGTTCAATAGTTCGGGAGTACCTATCTGGGTACGTAATTAATCAGGGGACCTGGAGTACCACTATGTACTCGAAAATCTCGGTCAGTTAAATTTAAGCCGTGGTTGGTTGTGGCAAGTTGGCCATGGGCAGGCACGGTGGGTAGAGATCGCACTGCACGATTTGCCCGCGGAGGAATTATTGGGAAGGAGCATTTGCGATTTAGCCCTTCTTTCATAGGCTAGTATGACCGGATAGTATTTGTTGATCCAACTCCTTGCGAAAACAACTGCTAATTAGGCCAAAACACCTGCTAGAGCTGTCAAATAATAATATATTCGAATTAGTGGGCGCCCGAAATGTATTCGGTGGGACTTCCTATTGCTCCTCGTGACTTCTCTCATGTGAGCACCCCACCCTAGGATCTCCCGGTGAATAGAAGTATCCTCAAATCTCTCCTGACTTCTCCCACCTATATTTAGTCCCGCCAATCAAGTTTTACTTATGTAATTTCCCCGCGGGGGGTTTCCTGGTTGGCTACTTTCTGATTGTTGTGTAGCTAATCCGGGATATTTTATAAGTACGGAGCATCCTATACGTTATATACAAATGCAAATGAAGCCTTCAGAGAGTGAATTATTCCATACTCGGCTCTTTTTGTCTACTGCGGCTTGATACATTTCACAGGGCTTGTTCTTGAAAGACCAAACGTATTGAGTGTGTGCAAGCAACCAATAAGCCGATTGAGGTGCCTGAGTTCCTTCACATCTGCCCACCATGTCTCAAGAGGCGGGCATGTTTTCGGCTGGCGACGTCGTCTCCAGCCACAGCCCTTCATTCGGAAAAGAGCTTACGGTGGAAGAACTTCGACTTCCAGCAGACTTTGCCTGGGGTACAGCCACGGCAGCATATCAAGTCGAAGGTGGTGTCTCTGCCGATGGCAAGGGTAAATCAATCTGGGACACGTACACCCACCTTGAGCCTTCGCGCACCAACGGCGAGAATGCGGATGTCACATGTGACCACTACCACCTTGTACCGGAAGATGTGGAGCTAATGTCATCCCTCGACGTGGATGTATATCGATTTTCGATCGCCTGGTCCCGTATCATTCCACTCGGGGGACGCAATGACCCAATCAACGAGAAAGGCATTGCCTTCTACAATGACCTGATTGACCGACTTCTGGCTCGCAACATCGAACCCGTTGTCACACTCTACCATTGGGATGCACCTCAAGGGATCTATGACCGTTATACAGCGTTGTTGGACACCGCCGAATTCCAGGCCGACTTCAAACATTATGCATCGTTATGCTTCAGCCGCTTCGGTGATCGCGTCAAGAAATGGGTTACCTTCAATGAGCCGTATATTATATCTATCTTCGCCCATCTCAACGGTACCCTTGCCCCAGGGCATTGCCGTGCAGTCGGTACTGACACGAAGACGGAGCCATGGCGCGTCGGGCATACCGTTATCTTATCGCACGCCACCGTCGTAGAGATGTACATGAACGACTTTTGTCCCACCCAGAAAGGCCAGATCTCAATCGTGCTAAACGGGCATTTCTATGAACCTTACGATACCACTAGCCAGATTCACGTAGATGCCGCCGAGCGGAGGATGGTATTCTACATTGGCTGGTTTGGCGACCCAGTGTTTCTAGGACATGACTATCCCGCTGAAATGCGAGCCTACCTAGGCTCTCGATTGCCCGAGTTCACGGCTGAGGAGCGCGAACTTCTCCGGAAAACTGCACCATTCAACGCCTTCTACGGAATGAACCACTATACCACCAAGTATGCCCGTGCCTTGACTGACACCCCAGCCGAGGATGACTGGACGGGAAATATTGAAGAGTTAGCCGTGAACGCCCAAGGACAGGAGGTTGGACCTGTTTCTGGGATCGCCTGGCTTCGTGCGGCTCCTGGAGGCTTCCGAAAGCTGATGAACTGGGTTTGGAACCGGTACCATCTTCCCATTATTATTACCGAGAATGGTTGTCCATGCCCTGGAGAGGATGTCGTTGAGACCGCAGTGGATGATAAATATCGACAGCAATACTTTGGCTTGTATCTAGATGCCATTTCTCGTGCCATCTATGAGGATGGGATCAAGGTTGAAGGCTACTATGCATGGAGTTTGATGGACAATTATGGTATGTTTAGTGATGCTCCTTTCATCCCTCGAAGCACTTTGCTGTTGAGGTTATATGATTGAGAACTGAAAGGCTAATGTGATTCAACAGAGTGGTCTGCCGGATACGGGCCTCGTTTCGGCATTGTACACGTGGATTTTGAAACCTTGAAACGGACACCCAAGAATTCGGCTTACTACTTGAAGGAAAGCTTTCAGAGGCGCAGAAAGGCAGCTCAGTGAAGATCTTACATATATGAGTATAGGCAGAGTAAAATAGCTTTTAGACTCCTGTTTGGGTACTCTCGCCTCGACCAATTTGAGGTCGCGTGGCATGTTGATCGTAGACTTCCATCGCTCTTCATAATCGTAGCTTGCGTACGATGAGTTATATGCTCTAGAAACTCACGAGAAGTCCAGTTTGAAATAAAACAAATTTTTATGAAGAATTCTTGAATACAGTGTCGCAATTCCCTTAAGTGATTTTTTCCTGTAATCATAATCATTCTATTGGTACCTTATCCAACTCACAATTGCCAAAAGGCGACAATAAGAAAAGGTAGTAGTACTGGCATACTCTATAGCTAAAACCCTAGAAAAAGGTAGGGTAATCTCATGTTCTAGGTGGATGATCAGAATCCCAGGATCTTCCACTCAGCATTAGAAGCCCATCGGAGATGAGTGGTATGCCTCCCAAGCTTAATCCGTTCCCGGCAACAGGAGCCGACACATGTCTGGAGCCCCATCTTCGGCGGTATTCCCCAGGTTCCCCTCAGATAGAGGGGGAGTCCATGAGCTGATTCGACGCCACCAATCCTCCATGGGGGCTCACATCCCTGTAGAAGCATGAATACGATGAATACGCTGCACGCGATCCTTTCGCTAGTTTCTCCGCGGCGCCTTGTTCGCATTGATATTGGCTGGCTGAGCGTGATCCAATCTCCACCCCCCATGGCCGTTTCCATCTGTTTAACCGCGGTAGTAATAATGATGATTATAGATATGTCAGACTGTACATCCCCACGGAAGATGCATTCCTACCTGGCAGCATGATTGGCATGCAACCAGACAATTCACCATAATGCCCCCGTCAAGATCTTCCGCGGCGACGCGTGCGTGCGATTCGTGCCGCCGCCGAAAAGTCAAATGTGATGTTCGTTCGCCAGCTGTCCTTCTTGGTAGGCCTGGCTAACCTAGAGTAGGCAACCGAAGTGTGCGCAAACTGTCGCATCTCCCAGCTGTCTTGTCGATATACCTCTGTCCCCAGGAAGCGGGGCCCCAAAGTGCCGGGTACACCAAGGATCCAGAGGCCACAAGACCATGGCCCCATTGCAGACGACCAGTTGTGGTTGAGCCCGGTCTCCTATACCGAGCACCCAGAGCCGGGGGAAGCAACGTCAAGCTCACAGTCAGGGCAGCTTGCAAATATCTTCTCCCAACCCGTTGCGGAGACGACTCTTGGACCGACACCTGAATGGGCTCAATCAGTCAGGGATGGCTTGCTGGCCTTCATGAGCTCTGCACTGCCGGCGGTGCCCGCACTCGAGGCCGTGAACAAGTGTATCGATGTCTACATGCAGTACACCTTCCCAACCACCCCGATGGTTCACGAGCCCACCTTGCGGGCCAGCGCGTCGAGATTCTTCTCGAGCACAGGCACGACCGATTTGTTCGAAGGGCAAACCCAGCAAGAGGAGATAGCCCGAATACAAGCTTTCTCTCTCATCACAGCCCTGTGTGCGTCGGTCTCATCTGTAATGCCGGATTCTCTGCTACCACATCGACAGATCCTCGCAAGTCCATGCCTCGAGGCATCCCGGGAGATGCTCAAAGCGATTGAAGACTACGATATCGAGAACCCGAATTCCTCCTCGATCGTGATCAGGATATTTCACGCCACGGCTTTGCAGCATCTGACGGGGAAGACTGCATTATCATACTTCATCCTGGGACAAGCTACGCTCCTTATCCGACATATGCGGCTTCATAGCGAGGAGGCGCTCATGAGTCACGATGCATTGGAGGGCCAGTTACTACGATATATCTTCTGGCAGCTGTATGCAGCCGACAAGGCATCTATCTGTCTGAGTAGCCGCCCTGTTCTCCTGCATGAGCTATTATTTGATGAAGAGCCAAGTCTTCGCCAAAGTGGAGAGACTCTTATACCCCTGCTAGACGTGACCCGGCCCTGGTACGGGGAAAGCTTTGAGGAGCGCCTCTTGGTAGGATTTCACTTTCTTCCTCGCCTCTGGTCCTCAGCTGCCAGCCTGATATTTGACATGAGACTATACGCGAGAGATAATCAGCATGCCAATAAGGCTCATCTGACACAAACGTATATGGAGTTTCTCGGTATTATGGATGGGCTTCCGCCCTGGCTACAAGCCGCAAATGTTATAATCACTCACGATGATGGAGAGGCTGCCCAGTTCCAAAAGACCGCCTTCTGGGTTCAGAGATGTACCGTTCTAGTGACGTTCCAATGCTTGCGGCTGGTCATTCTGCAGCAATGCATTGAAAGTAAAGTCTGGGACGTGATGGGCCTAAATGATCAGGCACTGACACTGCCTATGACGAAGATTGGGATGGTTCACGATTTCGTTCAGACCCTGGATGATATTCCCTTTGTATATCTCCAGGTCAAAGGAGAGCCCACGGTCAGTAGTGTTCATACACTCGGGGGAAAACTGCTAACTCTTCTTTCAAGGTGGAAAGGATTCGCCGAGTTGGTAGTGTGCTTCTGGAGATTATTGATAATGTTAGCAATGAGACAATCATAATGCGTGCTGAGCATTATTTTACGCGGCTTTTGGACCTGCTGGCCAGACTGGATTCGAAGTCGTCGGATGTTCTAGCGGAGCTGAAAGAACTGAGCCAGGCGAGGAGGCGAGATTAGATTGATGTCTAACTAAAAAGAAAATGTATTCATGCCAGTTGTCCTTTGTGACCATGGAGAACATCTCGGGGCATCATTGCTTAAGCTGTATAATGTTAGCGTTGCAGGACTTGTATGCTTCCTGAAAAATATGCTCTCTGGAAAAAATAAAAAAACCCCTTAACTCCGAATGACTCTACTTACAATCGATGATGCCATTACCACGTATTGTATGCCAATAATCTCATGAATACCCGTGCTTAACTAGATTTACTGTAATTCAGTAAACTTACTGTCTAAACACCGTACGACAGCTTTGGGATAACTACTAAAAAACAACCCAACTCACTACCCTTTATGGGTTCTCCGCGGAGAAACTGGGCATTAGCGCACCAAATTTACTGGCACGATGTCCTTTCCTATATCAGAATAATGCTTACCCCGGGTTCAGACCCCATGAGAAGTCAGGCCATGCGGGGGCGCGTTGCTGTGCGGGGGCGGGGCTTGACGAAATATAGATTGGCAACGACCTTGGGTACAATCTTTCCCAAAGCATCTAATCTCAATCTAATCTAATCCTTCCTCCTCTACAGTGGATACAATCTGCGAAACCGCTATGGCACGTATCGAGAAATCTACCGCGCAGCCGCAGCATGAGGGACAACCGAACCACGGTCATGGCGTTACCCTCGAGCAAGCAGCTGTGATTGCTGATGGTGCTGAACATACGAAGCCGTCTCCATGGACACGGAGCATGCTGCGCTTATACGGCTGTCTGTTCGTCGGCTACCTCTGCGCTACTACGAATGGCTTTGACGGCGCCGTCATGGGGTAGGTAGCCTCCGATTGTTTGGAAGTCGCTGGTTGAAATTATATCAGAGGAATCAATGCTATGACTTCGTATCAGAAGTATTTCCATATGTGTGTAATATTCCTCCCTCCTCATTTGCGAGTTATTGATGGGGTGATAGGGTCTCCGCATCCTCAAGTACGGGCCTCATATTTGCCATCTACAATATCGGTATTTCATCCCGTCCTCCACACGCAGAGAACACCGCTAACTGCTGCATGTGCTAGGAACCGCATGTTCTGTTCCCTTCGTTGGTCCTGTTAACGACCGTTTCGGCAGGCGCGCTGGTATGTTCCTTGGGTCGACCATCATTATTATCGGCACTATCATTACCGCCCTAGCTGTAAATCATGGGATGTTCATGGGGGGCCGGTTTGTGCTGGGCTTCGGAGTATGCTTTGTCAATGTTAGTGGACCCGTCTACGTTGGCGAAATGGCCCATCCATCCTGGCGTGGACCCTTGTCGGGGCTTTACAACTGCTTCTGGTAAGCCCGTCGCATCTCAGTCCAAGTATACCGCTCACTCTACTCAGGTACATTGGTTCCATTGTTGCCGCCTGGGTGGTGTATGCTGCTCGACAAAAAGCCAATGGATGGCGAATTCCTCTTTTCTGTCAGCTCATCGCGAGCAGCATAATCTTCCTTTTCGCCTGGTGGTTGCCTGAATCTCCTCGATGGCTCATTAGCCAAGGGCGCACCGAGTCTGCAAGAGCGGTCTTGGCTCGCTATCATGGCGAGGGAGACCCAGAACACCCCCTAGTCAAGCTTCAGATGGCAGAGATGGAATTTCAGATCTCGACTCAGGGTTCTGATAAGAAGTGGTGGGACTATCGCGAGCTGGTCTCAACCCGTGCTCAACGCCGCCGCTTGATTTGTGTCCTAAGCATGGCTATCTTCGGTCAATGGTCTGGCAACTCAGTGACGAGCTATTATCTCCCCGTCATGCTTGAAAACGCGGGAATCACATCGCAAAGCAAGAAACTCCTACTCAACGGTATCAATTCCCCTCTCTGTTTCGTCGCGTCTATCACCGGAACCATGTTCCTGGATAAGGCGGGAAGAAGACCCCTTCTGATGTGCTCGCTTGCCTGCTGCATCCTTTGCTTCTCCATCCTCACGCCGGTGTCCAAGCTGGCGGATCAGAATCCAGACAATACCGCGGCCGCAAATACCAGCATTGCATTCATCTACCTGTTTGGCATCATCTTCTCATCCGCCTGGACGCCATTGTCGCCCATGTACGTCGTGGAGTGCCTGGACACCAACACGCGCGCGAAGGGCAAGTCCCTTGCCCAGTTCTTCACGGCCTGTGCGTCTGCCATCATCCAGTACTCCTCCGGCCCTGCTTTCCAGCACATCAAATACTACTTTTACATTTGCTTTATTGGCTGGGATGTCTTGGAGCTCGTCTTTATTTATTTCCTTTGGCCGGAGACCAAAGATCGCACTTTGGAGGAATTGGATGAATTGTTTCAGGCGCCGAACCCGGTTAAGCGGAGTCTTGAACCCAAGGACCTTCGCACTGTTCTCAACACTTTGCAAGTTGAGTCGAAGGCGGATGAGGCTGAAGATGCTTGAGGGGTGTAGGAGAATGAATGGACCGTTGAGGGGAGTCGTTTGTGATGTTAGGATATTTGTAGATACTTAAGTTAGCCACCATCACCAGTTTTACTGCAAAGCAACAATATGAACTTAATTTTCATCATACCAGTGTATGGCATGACTTCCTTTTTTCTTTTCCCACTAATGGCCATACAGTCTGTTTCCAGTTTGCGTAAGACATGAGTGCAGTATAAAGCCAAATTATTTAATGCATTTATTTCGAGTATTGCCGATATCGAGGGTGTAATCTTGCTAACCGTTTTACTTATAAATACCACTATCTATGGAATGAATGTTGTGTAGCTCATAGTTCAAGGCCAGGCCACTCCTTCTAATCTATGATGCAGTGGGCTTAAAGGCAAATGCGAACTTCATCTCAGTACAAGGAACCCGATACTTCTCCAGCGTGGCAGGGCCACATCTCGCAGTTCCCAAACCAGCATGCGCAGCGTCCAACCGCAGGAACACCTCGTCTTTCTTCGTCAGGTCTGTCGGATGTTTAGCACTAGCCAAGTCCTGTCCCGTATAATGCTGCGCGGTGAAATCGAATTCATCCCCTCGTGCTCCCGATTCCTCAACCCGCGTAACCTCAAACCCAACGCCCTTGCTGTCCGCGATCCTAAGCCAGCGCGTGCCGGCACGGTTGCCGTTCTCCTGCGGGTATTCATAGGAGGTATGCAGTGTTTCCGGCGTCCGGCTATGGAAGCCTACCTTTTGCGACTTGCGCTCGTCCGCATAGGATTCTTCTGGCCCACAGCCGAACCAGTCCACAGCGGTCAAGTTCGCAGGTAATGTCATATCGAGCCCTATGCGTGGGAGGATCTTGGGCTGGAAGCCACGAGGTCGTACGTGATGAGACAAGACGACAGATCCGTCGGGGAAAATCGAGTAAGTGATGGTTGCTACGAACCCCCAATCCCGTATGACGGCTCCGATATAGGCTTCGACCGTGATCTGGACAGAGTTTGCCGTGGAAGGCTGAAGTGAAACAGATTTAGGCCGGCACTGGAGCTGGCCAAGGAAGAAGTCATTCCATCTTGCCGCGTCCACTTTCAGGTCGTTTTCCGTTGGTGGGCGCCAGGCTGCGAAGGTTGGAGCAGTGGTAAAGACTGGTTGATTATGAATTTTCCAATCTGCCAAACGACCCATTATGCGGTCAAAGTCCATGGCGAAGTTGCTGCCGTTTATGCGGTAGTTACCTTTGGACTCTTGAATTTGTAGGCTGTCACTCAATGTGGCAGGAATGCTTGGCCATTCACGTTTGGAAAGTAGATGCTGGCACCATGCGATCTCATGCCCACTTGGAGCCCATAATTCAGTTTTGTCCAACTGAATGCTGGCAGTAACCCAGCATTCTATGACATCGTCGGGGACAGCGGGGTACTCGGGAAGCGAGAGAGTTGTTGTTTCGTAGGGTGCAACGGTGGGACAGGGTCTGCTTTCCTGGAACACAGTCCGTTGCTCGCTATACAATGGTCAGCATGATCAGAAGAGAAATGAACGATGTCCTACGTACCAGCCGTTAAATGTAAACACTTGTATGACGAGCAAGAGGCCCGCCAGATCATAGAAATCATGCACGTTTTTCAAGACGAGACTTCCGTCGCTCACGGACATCTTGACCGGCTCGTAGACCTTTCTAGTCTCGATCAATCCACGGCCAGCCGTGTGATCGGAATTGCAGAGACCATCTAGGGCAAACGTCGCATCGTTTGGAATGTCACCAAAGTCGCCGCCATACGCGAAATAGCCCGCATCTTCCTTCCACAAGCCGAGGTTTGAAAACTCCCAGATAAAACCACCTTGCAGCCGTCGGTGTTTGTAAAATATTTCTTGGTACTCTTCTAGTGCCCCCGGCCCATTCCCAAGGGCCATCGCGTACTCGCAAAGTATAACAGGCTTGGTGAATGTATCGCCCTCGGCCAGGGCTTTCTTCTCGAGGTTGGGAAGCTCAACGTACATGAATGAACACATATCCGTAGTCTCTGCCTTTCGATCTCCCTCATAGTGTACTAAGCGGGTGGGATCGTTCTTCTTGGCGTACTCATACATGGCCGCATGGTTACATCCATACCAAGCCTCATTTCCTAGACTCCAGATGATAATGGACGGGTGATTCTTGTCTCGCTGGAGCATTTGCGTTATCCTGTCCAGGTACGCTATGCGCCAGGAAGGGTTATCGCTAGTGTACTTGGCCAGAACAGGGCTGAGATATTCCTCGATAGACTCTGCGCCGTCTTTCTGCCAGATCTCTTCCGGGATGTTCTTCATGTCGACGTTGCCGCGAATAAATCCATGGCATTCCAGGTCAGCTTCGTCCATCACCCACAAGCCCAGTTCATCACAATAATCATAAAACTTGGGGTGAGAAGGGTAATGAGAGCAGCGGACGGCGTTGATGCTGTATTGCTTCATCAAGATGAGATCCTGTTTGAGAAAGTCCAGCGGCACGGCTCGGCCAAACAGTGGGTGAAAGTCATGATGATTGACGCCCCTGAAGAGGATGGCCTTACCATTGACTTTGATGTTACCATCGAGAAGCTCTACCTGGCGAAATCCGACCTTGTGTTGGATCTTCTGAGTGTTGTCTGGGGATACGAGAGTTATCTCAAGATTGTAAAGGTATGGTGTTTCAGCTGTCCACTTTTTGGGGTCCTGTATAGGGAGCTTCAGTTCCACCTTGGTGGACTGGGGTGGAAATGACTCGGTCGATTGTTTGATCAGAGAGGAAGCATGATCAAAAAGGCTGACCTCAATGCTACACTCAGTATCAAGGTGGAGCTGAAGACCGACACTCAGTGTCGCATCCTTATAGTCAGCATCCAGTAGTGTTTGCACACAGAAGTCTTCAATCCTCGCTGTAGCTGAGAATGCCAGAAGGTGCACGTCACGAAAGATACCTTTAAAGAGTAAGTAACAAGTGACCATATGCAGAAGAGTGGGTACCTACCCGATAGCCACCACTGATCCTGGTCTTCAATATACGTGCCATCACAGTACTGAAAGACCCGTACGACCACGTCATTCTCCTCTTGGAGGCGAACATAATCGGTGATATCGAATTCGGCGGGATTCCGGCTGCCTTGGCTGTAGCCAACCTCCTTCCCGTTAACGAAGAGATAGAAGGCACTGTCCACGCCATCGAACCTCAGCCGGATTTGGGAGGGGGCCTTCCAGTGCGACGGGACATGGAACGATCTTCTGTAGGTTCCAACAGGGTTTTCGGTCGGAACAAAGGGCGGATCAATCGGGAACGGATACGGGACGTTGGTGTAATGGGGCTTGCCATAGCCTTGTAACTGCCAATGGCCTGGAACCTCGATGGGTTTCCACGCGTCGTCGCCATCATGGAGAGGCGTCGGCACATACTGAAAGTCCCATGTCCCATTCAACAGAACAGCGTCTTCCGGGATCCAATACGCCCGTGCAGGTAAGCGGTTGCGTTGGACAACCAGCTGGTTGCAATAGTCTGGTGTTCCTGCATCTGAAGCCATTGTTTCTGTTAATTCTGTTTCATCACCAAGTTGCGACTAGATCTCGAGATATAAAAGGAGTGATGTGGCTCTATTTTCTTGTGTCGGGGTCCAATTTCGGACTACCTGTTATGATGAATCTCCCGCGGGAGAATTATGGATAGCATGCTATAGACAATTTCCTAAGCATGATACGTCCAAAGACTAGGCTGGGCGCAGCAGACCGCCTGGGTGGCACTGCTTTTCTTTCTTCGTCTTCCTAGCTGGAGCAGACTTCGCTATGCTGGAGTCTCCTTGTAGCTTCAAAGGGTACATTGAGAGATCATAATGATATTTGTGCGAGGCGTATCACAGGGATGAGGCAACAGAGTAACGAGCTGAACTTGAAATTTTAATCACTTGATGTACTACTGATCAGTCTTCAGCTATTTTTCACAGGTTATTACTACTATGGCTTCCGCGATATGCGCAAACGATCTCTGAACTCTCTCTGACATCGCCACGATGTGTCCATAGATGCGTGAATTCCCCATCTGCTCCATCTCCCCCACCAATGGATCTAACATATATCGTATTAAGTAAGCCGCGGAGCCAGCTTCCGCTTGCCGTTGGTCCCGTTGGCGGCTCCAGGCTTTGCTCTGTAAAATTGCGCAAGGAGTGGACTGTGGAGCTGACCTGCCCGTTTTGAACTGTTGCCTCTCCACCGCGGGGAAAATGCATGCAAGACTAGAAGGATGTAAAAGCTAGTTCCCCTTGCCCGCAATTTCTCCGTGGAGGCGTGGATCAGGTCCGTGGGTACCCCAGAAAGCCGGTGCTCGTGACTTTCTCCTCCCCGCACTCCGCTCTAGACTCGTCACGCTTTGTTCCGACATCCGTGTTCAATTTAATCTGGTAATCTGCCCCAGTTTCCATGGATCTGGAGCACCAATACGCGTATCCAACTATCGCTTTGGTCTGGCGCATACGGCGGCTAACTTGTTTCCTATTTCTTTTGGTATTACATACGACATGTACCCCATAACTCCGGCCTACCCCATATAATCCTACTCCCTCTTCCCCGGCAACCGCGAAGAAGCAGGTACCTTAGGTATCTGTACCGAATGCCGATTTGCACTGCCAAGCCATGCCACGCAGGATCAGAATGCGAAGCGCTCTTGCCTAGTACATTTCCTAGACTGTCACTTGGGCGAACATTTAGATTTGGGGAGACTGATTATCCCAGATCTGAGTTGCATGTTAGTGTGGAATCGATCGTTGAAGGTCTTTAATTGTCATGGTCAGATGCTTTGCTACATACAAACAGCCAGTGAATGCGTTCCAATCAACCTAAGATGCGTTCTCTCGTTCTTTAATTCTCCAAGCCTGACGTACTGTCTTTGCTTCTTTGGCCAAGCGCCATCATCCTTGACCGGAAAAGCTGGATCGTTTGAGCTAGCTCTGTCCACACCATTTATGACTTTGGACTATGCGACTGAAATTTGGGGGTTATTCTTCTTTTGAGGTCTCCTGTATCAGCGGAAAAGTACAAACCCAAGGGACTCGGGTATGGGAACTGGATAGTAAATCATACTCTGAGCGTGACGATGTGATTGGGGAAAGCAAGGATTACTGTCATGACGGCGTTTTCCGGGTCGCTGGAAGTGGCTTGGAGCGTTGTCAATGCAGGTACACTGCGGGTGCAGATTAATGCTCCGGCGAGGACGAGTGGGGTGTTTGAGATGGCAGGATCCAAGGAGGTTTTGATGGGAGGGACGGAATATCATCTTCTTGTCCCGATCTGATTTTCGCAAATAGTAAAGTAATACGTCAACAGCCTACCACTTTCAACTAAGACTGTAGATATGTTATCCCTACAGCGAGTAACGCTACCACGTTAGTATAATTGCTGTTCTGTACAATAAAAAATCAGCTAGAACCTTGTATTTTCTACATAGGAGACTCTACAAATATAATATGTAATCTGGAGTAAATGTAAATTTGTAGAAATAGTGGTTGTATTGTTGGATGCATATGCTCATACCCAAAGCCCTTCACCATAACCTCAATCGGGGTATACACTGGTCAGGCCATATGCTACAATAGAAAAAGTACAACAATCTAAACCACTTCGGGGTAGAGGGTTTTTTCGTATTTTGAACATACAAGATAGCTCGCACTCCTCGTTATATCAATTAGGAATGTCTTTCAAAACTGACATAGAACGCTCCCGTTCCAGGCCCATACCAAGGCTTCAGCTTATTAATCTCCTCGTCAAACAATGGAGTCTTCGCATACGCATGATGAAGCTGCACCCCAAAAATATCAGTTACTTAGCCAGCATCTACCATGGCAATAGCAAAGCCGTCACTCACCTCAATAGTATCCCAGCCGATAGCATAATACGCTAACCGCCGGTCGCTTCCACTCAGGACCACAGACGCATCATTCTGGGCAGCACTCATAACTTCTCCGCTAGCATCATTGCTATTCAAGGCGTAGCCCCAGCCGCCACCGACAAAGCCAGGTGCGTAGTAGCAGTCGGTAAAGGTCTTGTGCATGGAGTGCTCGAAGGCGGGCTCGAAGCGCGGCGCAGCAGGGATGAGATTGATTATAGCCTAGTACACCAATTCAAGCTTAGCATACAACCGATCATCTGGGCAAGCTGGCGAGGTTTCCATGCTTGGAAATCTCGAGGCGGTAATGGAGTGGCTTTGGGAGAAGAAGAGCGCAGGATCATACGAATTCACAGACGGGTGATTCCAGCCCCTCTACCAGCTCACCGTCTTTGGTCTCCTGAAACTCGAATTGCAGCGATCGTACGCTGCTCTCAGCTACTTTCTCTAAGTCTACATTGAACGCCGTGCTCTCTTGAATGCTGGGGTTCTGAGACCATTCTATGCAGAACAGTGCGCCATTAGCGCTGTCTTAAACCCGCAGATGTCATATATGATAGAAACAGAGGCCATGAAAACAACGAGAGGTGCACGGTACGTATAAACCAGCACATTTCATCCTTTGGCTTCGGCACAGGGTATCCCTCATTCGGAAGAACGTAGCCAAAATGCTGCATCTTCACGAAGGACTTGGACGACACACCTTCGCGCAGTGCCCGAAAAGCAGACAGATGTGTGGAAGAGCGAGGGAGAGTAAAACGAAGAAGTTGGGTAAGAGCGGGCATGGTCGCTATAGACTTGAGAACAAACCTGGCGAAGATTACAGTTGAGGAGAAATAACAATACTCTTAGGGAGAAGATGTTAGAGCCTCTTAAGAATCCTAGCTGGGAGGTCAGCTCGTGTATGTTGGTAAGCAATGTGCAGGGATGAATCTGTTGATCCTGTGGGCCATTTGAAGCTCGTTAGTCAGCACTCAATCTTTGTCATCTTACGCTCAACGTCAATCACCAAACTCAGCAAGGGATATGAAAGCTAATTGAATCGGTGGTATTCAGACTACAAGCTAACTAGCTACAGCTGTGTTATAGCTGCTCCACCGTAATCTGCATCATGACCTCTGCTTGAGATAACTCGGCAATGAATTCCTATGGTCTAGACGAGACTCCCAGATACACCTACACGTTTCTTCGTCCGGAGATGATCCGTTTAGTGAATCTACTGCCAGGAAAGGGCGAAGATACTGTCAGCTGCGAGCTTAGCCACGCACCTTTAGCAGATGCTAGTTTCCTGAAATGCCCCATAGGGTCAATGTGTACGGATCCCAGGAGAGCCGTCGCTGAAGGAGATTTATAATCGCGGAACTGTCGCGTCATCACATGACTTTGCTCACCCGTTGATTGATAGACAAATGCCGGACCATCTTGTGCCGAGCTCTAAATGTTATTCCATTAATAATAGATTAGATTTCAGTGTACTATGTAGCCGATCGCTACTAGACTGCTGACTATTTTTAGAGATCCAATTTGGCGGTACAGCCATCATTGCCCTTTGCATCGATATTGATGTTGCCGGTACTAAGTAGATGCCGGGCAGTATCTTGGTGTTCTTTTAAAGAAAGTACAAATTCAGGGCATCCATCTATACCCTAATTCAAGGCCATTGGAGGACTTAACTGAAATGGAAGCTTTCCAAGGTAAATAGAATGGAAGAAATAAAACAAAGATCTTTTGAAAGTCCTCTATGACCATAGAAACACTATAGTTACAGCTTTAGGTTTATACGGATCCAATTTGGAGGGCCAGGGACTGTTGTATCTGCACAAGCCAAATAGACTGATGATGGTGTCAGCCCTGTCCTCACACGTGCGTCGCATTCTTGCTTCGATGCCGAATTTGCCTGCCATACTTCTCGGGAATCAGTAAGCTTCTCGATTTGGAGGAATTGGTAACAACGCAGACTTACGTAGAACAGGATGAAGGGTATAGGGATGAAGAGTATTGCTAAACCCCCGAGCAGTGAGTTGCCTGGGCCGATCCCAAGATTGCGGAACAGGGCTCGTGCCTGTAAGAATTCTTAGTCAATTTGGCGGAGACAGGCTGCTATAGAGTCGACAAGCTTACAAAGAGCGGGAAAACCTCACCACATGAGGCCCTGAAGAGAGCATTCCCTGCTAGTACTGATGCTGGGTATTGCGGATAAGCCATACCAAGATAGGTGAGTACCGGCATGAAGAGCGTAATGATACTGATGGTGAAGGAGCCCGATCCGATTAGAGGCACTATCCAGTGGATATCAGCCCGCGACGTCCAGCCGTACCAGAATAAACAGATCGGAAGAGCAAAGGCTCCAAAGAAAGTTGGCGGGAGGATTATTTCCGGCTGGATTGGTGGCTGGCTGAACTGCGGAACGAGATAACTACGAATCCAGAACAGGTAACATGGCACCGTGATGAGCCCACCAACAAAGATACCTAAGAACACCAAACCTTGTTGACCGATGTTGAATCCATAGATATCCCCAAATACCAATGGAAACGATTCGAACCATATGTATAATACTCCGTAGAGAAGTGCGCTATAAAGGTCCACGAAGAAGATCACAGGCTCGGAGAACGTCAGGGTGAAGGCTCTGCCAAGCATGATGAGACTGTCTTTCGCAGCATCTACCTTCTCCGCATCGATTTCTGACTGGCTCTTGAGGGTATAGTCCCCCGTCGCCTTTCGCATCCGCTGTGCTCTCCGATACAAGATATTTTCCGAGCTCGTCTCGGGCAGCAAGAAGAAAAGCACAATCAACACGCCGGCGCCCAGCCATGCGAGTTCCCAGATGGTCCAGCGCCAGCCCTTGGCCTGGGCGGCAAAGCCACCCACCAACGGGCCGAGAACTGGTCCCAGCACGCCGCAAGCACCAAAGATACTGATCCATTGTGGGACTTCGATTGGTGGGTATATGTCGATAATCGTCGCGCCACCGGTGGCAAGAACAGGCCCGCCGAAGAAACCCGTCAAGAATCGGAAGATGAGAAGCATTGCTATGTTCACGGCGTACCCTGTCGGGAGCTGTAGTAGCACAAAGGCGAAAAGCGTCCAGAAGTAAATCCTGCTACGGCCGATGGTTGGCATTTCGGACATCGGGGAAAAGAGCATGGGACCGAGGCCATAACCACTGCAGTGCGAGAGGATGTTAATAAATTTCGCCGGGCTTGAGAATTAGGCAATAGGACACTCGGAATTGGAGTGAAAGGAAAGTGCACAGGAAAGTCTTGGATAAACGAGCATGCGGTACATACAGGACGAATAACGAGAGGCCTAGTGTTGCTACAACCTCGCTGACGCCGAATTCTTCGATGATGCTTAGCTCACCAGGTGTATAGATGGAGCTTCCTATGTATATCCCAAAATTCAGGATGCATATCTGAAAAGTTACCAGCAACTTCCGGCCCGCTGACCAGTTCTGGAGGTTCTTCTCCGCGTCAGCATCGTCATACTAAGATGATAAGAGAATGGCCATCAAACCTCCTGATCGTCTGGACCATACCAATCTACCAACCGTACCGCTGCGGGGTTTTCATGACTTGAATCGCCTTGATCCAGAGTTTGCACATCTCCCGAGCCACTTGTACGAGCCGTGGGGGCCTCTGGTTTCAGACCCTTTTCTCCGCCATTGCTCACATCAACAGCTGCTGTCTGATCTCTCGATTCAGCACGATCATGACTCTCTCCTACCGTCGATGAAGATGCTGTCGAATCTCCATGCACGCACTGTTTCCACAAAGTCGGATCCAGTTCATCAGGGAATCTGAAATGTCTGTTTCTAGAAAGCAAACGGACAACCTGTCCAAAAACGGTATCACGAAAGTGATTATTCATAAGAGATGGCGAGTTTGTTGCACCTGTGCTGGCTAGAAAGAATCCAGTGCAGGGCAACGATACTTATGAACAGCTCTGCCTTGCTTGATTACGCAAAACAACAGCTGTGCCGATCATAGAGCTTCAGAATGCAAGGGCATGCTGAACCAAATCAAACGGAATTAGCGGCTTTGGAAGGGATAATTCCGATTACAGTGCATTCTGCAGAAATTTGGTGTCAAATAGGATTGTCACAACGGCGAAGTAGCCTCCTTCTACTTGTTGCCGCTGCCCGATGACATTGCAGGTGTTCTAAAGGACGAATACGACCAGTCACGGGGCCTGGAACAACTGATAGCTCGGTATTTTGATGCTGTTCACGGCTGGATGCCGATCATTAGCAAAGCGCGTATGGAGAAGGTGATGAATGTTCCCAGGGATAATGCCAATGCAGATACTGCGTTTCTTCTTTCCTGCATGAAGTTGTTGTTACACACGCCCCAAAGCGGAAGTCTACCGGAAGCTTTACCACTGTACCGAATTATTAAAGCTGTCGCTCTGCAGTTAGAGTTGGCTGGGCTACAATCACTTATGGTTATCCAAAGTGAACTACTGATAGCGGTCTATGAACTCGGTCATGGTATTTATCCAGCTGCTTATACTACCGTGGCACGATGTGCAAGACAAGCTATTTCCATTGGAATCCATAGCCGGGAAGCTCCACACTTTCTTCAGCCCTGGGCGGAATGGGAGGAGGAGATTCGGGTATGGTGGTTTATCGTAATGTTGAACAGGTATGTCAAGAAACGCCATCTAGAAGACTGACTGACAAGCCAGGCACGTTACTGTAGGCAGAGAACTCCGGCCACTATGCACAGAGAATCCCAGCAAACACACTCCTCTTCCTGCTGACGGCGACGCTTGGGACAAAGGGGTAGGTTTATATGCTTTGGGTACATGTGTCACTGACTCGCTCTAGGCAATGATCGCCTCGGAAAGACTTTATGTATCATCGCCGACAACAGCAAGAGCCAGTCCATATGCCCGTCTAGCACAGGCGTACAATCTTCTTGGTCGAGTAATTAGACACTGCAATGACCCCATCCAAGATCTCGCTTTCATGTTGGACGAAATGAGCACCCTACACCAAGCCACATCTGCACTACTTGAGTTGATCGCAAGTGAGGAGTCGGAAGGCTCCTATGTGGGCTTAGCTGTGTGCTTCGGGTACGTTAGAGATGTAGTTCAGGCCTTCAACCCTGCCAAATCTTCAGCTAACCTCACTAGCACGCTTATGAAGCTTCACAAGAATTTCTTATACCACTCGTTCCGTCAAGGATTCTTAGATCAAGCTGACTTTCAGCTGACCGCCCGTATCCGTGAATATACAGAAGTCTCTTTCAACACCATGCGCGATACTTCTCTGAAAGCTCTGATCCTCGCACAATCGCTAGAGCAGCAAATCGTGGTATCGGGAGTTGACAAGCTGAGCCCTTTGGTTCTACATTGTTTTTATCGAGCAGCTTTTTGGCTCTCATATCTCGTGTCGGCTAATCGGGAAGATAGATTCGTGGTTGGATTATCAGTCTTCGATCGAGTTTTCAAGGCACTGAACTTGAGATGGAAAGCCGCTGGTATGTACAAATCGCCCTTGTTTGTCTATAGCTCTTACGAATTTGACGTGAAAAGGTACATACTTGACCCTTATCGAAGCTGTCAACAAAGAAAACAGAGTGGGCTACTGACTTGGGTTATCAATTTCACCTCGGTCTATCATTGACCGCACCTGTCTCATTTGCCAGAGAAGCTTAAATCTCGGACGCAGTGAATGGATTGGGAATTACGCTACATAACTCCTACAATGCGAGAGATAGGAATTGATTTACAATAAGCCAGTCTGGATTATGGCACCATTAGTCTATGAGAAACTTGTCATAATGAAGACATCCTGTAATACAGTAGGTCGCTGTCTGATGACTTCCCTAGATAAAATTTCACCTCATTTTTACCGCCAACAAAGCAAATCGATTCATAGCTAGATTTCTAAACAAGGTTCGTCGAAAAAGTCTATCTGAACTCCCCATCGTTTAATCCGGTCTGTGCCATGAATGACCTCGAGGATGACCTTTGTGAAGTCGTTTACATCTTCTGGTGCAGCTTCTGTAAATAACCTATGGATGTCGGCCATCTGCATCAGTCCTACATGGACCTCCGAGCATAGCTTTTCCCAAAGCACCGCGGACTGGGCCTCCCAGACTCCTTGGCGCGTGGTGAACATCATGCCGCCCTGGCACGGGGGTATCCCTCCTTGATGCAACGCCAAAAACATCACCTGGATACTGGAGCCAATAACCCAGGTGCGTCGCATGCTCTCGGCAGCGATCCAAGAATACCAGAGGAGATCCTCGTCCAGCGTAGAGAAAAACCGACTGGGGCCAACAGCGGTTTGTTCGGTGACTGGCGAGATGACAGATTCGCCTAAGCAAACCGTGTGTTTGGCATGTTGCACCATCTCTAGCATCCATCCCTCCAGCACCGGAATGTAGGTCTCGGAAAGAGAACGTAGCCGGATGTTGCCATCATAGAGGCCCATCGTCTGGTAGATCAACAATGCCTGAACACGAGCCACATGCTCTAGAAGGTCCACGGGACTTAATCTCCCGTTCTTGCTCTCTCGTGGTGAGCCAGCTGAGTGAACGCCATTGTCAGCCAGCAACTGCTTAGCGCGGTCCTCAATGATATGAAAAACTGCCTGCTCATTGGCAGGCGTCTTGTGCAAGTAACACGATAGAGACGCATAGGCATCCTGGATACACCGCGGAAACCGATTGCCATACAAGCGTGCGTGGATAAAAGGATTGCTGCCCTTCTCTACCCAGTCGCTCATCCACCGGTGAATCTTACGGAGATATGCCCTCATCTCAGGAATCGTCAACAACTTCTGGCTCGCCGACGGACGGACAATCTCCCACGTTTCCAGCGACGAGAACCAGCTAGACGCCAGCTGCTCGTCGACGGGCCGACTCGAGTGACCGGGCAGATCTAGCACAAAACTCGGCCGTGCATTTTCGGCTGTGCTGGCCTGAAGGCCGGGAGAGTAGGCACACAATTGCAAATTAATCGGAGGGGTCACATCGGGCTCGACTGGGGGTCCGTCGTCATTTCTGCAAAGCACGAAGCGGGCTGGCTTGGGCGGGGGATAGGAGCATTGGATCCCTCGCGTTCGGCATCGCAGGCAGTGTGGCGTCTGTTTTCCACATCGGCGTTTGGCCATCGCGCAGGCCCGACATACTCTTGTTTCTAACGCCATCGTCATGTTTTCACGTATGGGTGTGCGTGGGTGGAAAGAAGTTTCAGGTACTAGAATTCCGCTTCCTCAATTGTGTGAGGCAGATGAGTAAGTTCTTGCGGGTTTGTAATGGCTTGGTTAGTCAGATTGATATCAAGTACCTAGTAAGCTCGCTCTGCGGAAGCTATCCGCTTTGGGTTAGTCGCCGCAGCTGGAAGGGACCATTTTCCGCCGCATCTCGCAACTTTTTGCTCGCGCTGTTGACCTGCACAACCTTGTCAACACCATCACTGGGCAGCAAATAGCTGACATTTCGATGGATTGGGCGAAGTAGATGGAGTGGTTTGAACTGTGGACATTGAAGTTCTTCGCAGTGTGATACCAAGTTGCGCATACAGCTGACGGAACCAGTCCGTCGCTTATACTTACAGTACTTACTCTTCGTCCAGCCCTTGGCTCTTATAGGACTCGCAATATTGTGCTTATAACAAATGGAATAAAGTAGATGCGATTTATCTATTGAGTCTATTATAACACATGATTGCAGTGTTTGACAGATGGTAGCACACAATTTTTTTATGTCGTGCAAGGACAATCACTGGTGCTGACGTTGAACCTCGCGGGAGCGTTCATCTGCGGGCGCTATCCGCTTTAGGTAAGTAGCCACCATCAAGATCTTGCCATCTAGTATACTGAGCCCCAACACTACCCGGCAGGAATGGGCAAAGGGGCATTTGTTCCACCGTGTCAGGTATCTCTTGGATTATTTGTAATAGTAGGAATTTAGAGGCTTGCGACTTCACTCCAGGGTTCTGAAGAAGTAGTGCTCACCAGTATAAATATCACCGTTCTGTTCTTCAGTTTTATTGCAACATCGACCATCACTTCGGGAAGGACGAACAGACTCAAACTTCTCTTGAATTTAGGCCTACATTGTTTGCTCTTTTCAAAATCCACAATCTAAGACAGCTTTACCCTCACACTAAATCAATCATGGACTCCGAAACCATGGATCAGGTGATCAAGTCACTACAGCACACGAATTTCACCAAGACCATCCACCAGGATGCTTACCCAGCTATATCGCCATCGCGACCCGAGTTGAGCCAGGTAGGAAGAACCATCCTCGTCACAGGCGGCGGTACAGGCGTAGGCCAAGCCATTGCGCGATCTTTCATGCAGGCCTCAGCAGCCACGGTCATCATCATCGGCCGCCGAGCCGATGTACTGGCAGCATCTGCTGCCCGCCTCGAGCAGGAAGCGAAAACCACCGGCACCAATACCAAGATCATGACATATAGTTTTGATCTTCTGGATCTAGCTGAGATTGACGCGTTCTGGAAAGACCTCGCTGCCAAGGATATCATCGTTGACGTGTATGTCGCCAATGCCGCGAAGTTCACGGAGCCCAAGCCGATTCTTGAGCTGGGTGCCGAGGATGTCTGGTCGCAGGTCGAGACCAATGTCAAGTCTCCGCTGTATCTCACGGAGAAGTTCTGCTCCCAGCCGGGCGAGAAACCAAAGGTATGCTTACTATCATTTTTCATCTCCGTCTGTCTCGTGTTCTTCTAATGTGGAAACCTGAAATTATCTAACGGATCGATATCACAGTTCATCGTCAACGTGACCAGTGCGGTGATCCATATGACTGCTCATCCCCAGGTCGCGGAGCGGCCCGCGTATATTCTCTCCAAGATGAGCGGGACGCTCCTATTCCAGCTCATTGCTCTCAGTTCGCCGCCCGAGAAACTGCAGATCGTTACCATGCACCCTGGAACTGTATACGGGGATGGGTGGAAATCCATGGGGTTTCCCCCGGAGAAGTTCGATACTGGTGAGATAGTCCCTGGCATTCTGTATCTCAGAAACAAAGAAAGAAGGAGAGAAAAGTTTTTTATATGTGGGATCCGCACTGACAGTATATTTTTCGCGCTCTATAGATAAGTTATGTGGCTCGTTCGCTGTCTGGGCTGCCTCCAAGGAGGCGGCATTTCTTCATGGCCGCTACGCTTGGGCAGCGTGGGATGTCGAGGAACTAGCCTCTGGTGAAGTTCGAAAGCGCATCGATTCGGATCCCGAGTATCTTCGAGCTACGATTATGGGGGCGAATGGTGGACTGTAGGACTGAATATCGGAACCTATTGCAGCGCTATATGGGAGGAGATGTTGAATATAAATGGCTTGTTATCTAACATATATATAAAAGTGGCTGGGGCGATAGAAGCTTCTTAAATTTCGTTTAACGACTACTAGTTCTATCATAACAATTTTTAGAGGCAGACTATGAGAGGTATGAATACCAATGGATATCAATGTACAGCAAATGCTCCATGGTGAACCGCCAACCTCAAACTCTTAAACGCCGAAAGTGCCTCCGCCACGAATGGTTCAGAAGAGATCTGTAGTCGTTACTGCATTTGCAACCCGGAGTTCTCCATCAGGAGTAACAATTTATGCTTCCAACCATTGGTCAACACCAAGGCCGTGTTGAGCTGTCATGGGCCCCCATATGTCACTTGTTTTCCCGACTAGAAGCGAAGCACTATGGAGTGTCCAGAGGTGGGTCCGGCGACCAGTATTATTGTGTTAGCTAAGTAGTTTTATATATCTATCAGGTTTTGATACAAAGAATACATTGATGAAAGATCGCAATGTATGAGGTATATAACAGGTAACGCCGAGGAAATGACCCGTCCGCAAAGGCTCCAGAGAGATAGTTGCTGAGTAGTCCTGCTGCTTCGAGCTGAGGCGCAATCTGCCGCAGCGAGAATGGTAACATATTTGATTAAAGCACTAGATTTTGATGTTGCGTTATATTCTGTGAAGATATTGTAGTTCGTCGTAATAGAATGCTGGAAGTGGAATACGCTCTTGAAATGGTTCCGAGCCGTGTGATGAATAGATTCTTGTAACGGTTGAAGACACTTGGATAGCCTTTGGCTTTTGTACCATGCAAATCGACCCAAGAGGAATATGCTCTTTACAACCTTTGCATGTGCAGTTATGATGTGAGTAATGCTCATTGCCATCACATGCCAGGCATGCAGACTGTTTGCATTCCGCTTTGTTGATACATCTGCGATAATGAGAGCATCCCGGATGAAGGGGACATGTATAATCTTCAGGGCATTCGCATACTTTTGGTGATCCCGTGCCATCAGGACCATACATCTCCCAGTATACAACCCAGTCGTGATCAGGGTCCTTAATAAAGTTGACTAACTCTTTCCATTCACTTTTGGCCCGCTGGTAGAATCTGTTGGCAAAGATAAACTCCCCAGCAGCTTCGAGTACTGTCTTTGTGCTCTGAAGTGCACCTGCATATACATCGTGCTTTACTATCCGATCCTTTTCTCGTTGACTCGGATCCTCAGTATCAAGTTGAGGATTCATTTTAAACCAGATAATGTTTGGCAGCTTGGAAATGATCTTTCCTCCCATCTGTAAGATTGCCGCTTTCACGGTCTCGTAGGACCTTGCAAGGAGGGGTGCAAGTAAAATCAATGCCGTGCTTGCATATGAACTCCATGCTCCAATATGATTAGAAGTTTCGCTTTGAGGGATCTCGCTCAGATAAATCTCGACAACAACCATATTAACAATGAGCAGCGGAATAGCTATGACAACGATGAGCACCGACCACAAATAAGCTCCTAGTGCAATAATTAGAGCAACTAGGCGCTGCGTGCGACCAGGTTGCTGCTGCCTGGTAAAGATTCGGGGTCGGGAAATAGCGCCATATAAAATAGTACGTGTTTGGGATGGTGTGTTTCTTCCAAAACATACAGTCCAGACCCCTTCCAATAAAATATAAATAATCAAATACGCCCATTTGTATGTATATTCAAATATAAACTTCAATTCTCGCAATTGCGACGTTGAATCACCATGAGTAGCTTCAAGAAAGCTGCGGTCGTGCTCCCTCAGAAGTACAAGATCTGATTCTTGCCGAAATAATGCAACGCCGCCTTCCGGAATCGAGCAAGGATTTTGGCAATTGTTTGCATGGACAAACTCCTGAGTGACCATGAAAAAGTTGAAGTGTACATATCCATATCCTTCAAAGGCTGCAGCTTGACCGGCTGTAACATTCAGCCGGCCCGAAGAAGGCGAACAAGAGAAGTTCTGCTGTTGACTACCAACACTCAAATCCCAATGACCCGCATTCTGGTTCGATGGTATTTCCTGGAGAGCAATAAAGGCGGACATAAAACCGACCGTGACCAGGAAACCCCAGAAGATAAGAATGATCCGTGCGGATGCGTCGATTTCCTTGATTTCTTTGGGTCTTTCGTCATTTTCGCGACGCTGAAGGTCCGGGCGCCCTGCAGTGCGAATCGTGGAAGACCATGTGATTAAGGGGACCATAGTGATGCAAGACACACTGAGGATAGCTAGGAGAGCAATGAGGTCGAGTTCCCCCGCGGCTGGGCCTCGCCATACCAGAAGGCATGCATGAATAGCCGCAACACCCGAATAAGTCAACGAAGCTGCAAGAGCACCAAGGTATAGCCAAGGAAGATGGGCCCGCAGAAGGACAGCCGCCGCAATCGTTATATAGAACAGTATTCGCGGAAGTCGACAATAGTTGCCCTATATATATATCAGATGCGAATCTTGCAAAGATGTGAATTTGGACTCGATGTCCATACCGAAATTGGATACCAACACTGAACCGCCACACTGTCGTCGGTCAAGTTGATCGTATACGCCGGGGATTGCTTCACATCCCACTGGTACAAGGGGACATATTCGAAGCCCGGAATTCCATCAATTATTATTGGTCTGTTATCCGCATAGATATTCGGTGGTGCTGGCGCCACTGGCAACCCGGTGGCCACGAAAGCGTTCTTTGTCGGAAACACCTGAATAGATGTTGTGATTGTGACCAAGGTTGGTGTTGGACCCGCGGGGTTCAATGTTGTGTATGGCTCGCCCGTTGACCACTGCGACGGAGGAGGTTGGACTGAGATCGAGTGATAAATGGAGGACTGGTTAGTAGCAGCAACCAGCGATAAAATTCGGAAAACCACAAGGAACCATAGTGACCACATAACTGAGAAATGGTCCCCTCAGTGAAATGCTCGTCATGCCATATAGAAAAAAGCGTATAAAGAGTAATTCTGCGATATAGCTTGGATGGTCGGACAAAGTATTCGTAGATCGGAGTCGTGGACAAGGAGTTCCAAGTGAGATGTCCCGCTCCCATAATATCAATACAAGAGCATGATCTTGGAACGCAATGCTAGGCGCCCACAGGCGTGGAAAGACAAGCCTTCTTACGTGTATCGAGCGTCGCAAGGAGATGCATGGCTGTGCAGCATCCGTAACGGCTCGTATACACCATATCCTTCCATTGAAGAGAGGAATCGAGATGCAAGGGACGTAAGCGCTCGAGTTGCTGGCTCTGTAAATCCAATCCAAATCACTGCGCATGGAGAGACCTCCGACGTCAGAGAGGATTTCCAATCTGCCAGTAGTCCCCTGCAGCGGCAGAAACTACGGCGCTCAGGGTTGTCTCTCGGCAGGCCAGCTCGCCTAACCCACATTCTCGGAAAAGTTGGGTATCATGATAAGCGTCTCTTCAGCAGCATTGCGAATGAGATGGCCTTTCTCGTATGATTGAATACTTCCGCTCAATTATCATGGGCATGGGCATCACGTAATCCAACAGAAGAGGGCGATATCGAAAGGCTAGTTGGGTTACGATGGATGCAAGAACGACGGAGATTGCAAGCGGGGGTTGTTCGACCAGTGAATGTTTCCTTTAACGCTTCGCATGGGATTGGTCCCCGTAGCGCTTTCGACCACTCGACTTCTGCAGCTAGCCCTGCTAGACATTCCCCGCGCGCTTCAAGATGGAAGTACAGGCATATAAGTTTCAGCCTTGCTCTATCAATAGCTGTTGTTTGTCTTGTCCCCTCAAGATCTTAATTTGGTTAGGTGAAAACGGGGTTAAGCTCTGGTTTTAGAGAGCCCATGCCCGCTTGTTTTACTGCATACATCAGTTCTCCGGAACAAGAACCTCCATGTTTTTTCTTTCTCAACACGCAGGCGTCATCAACTTCACTCTATCTAACCTTTTGCTCCAACCCCATCGACGATATGGTAAATATCAGAAGCACTTCATTACCTCAATATAGCAGGTCTTCTGCTACCAAAATGATTGCGCAAATTTAGCTACATGGAAAACGACCCTGGCGCAGAATTGCAATAAGGCAATCGTTTAATTACAACAACCGGAGTGACCAGAAGAGTATACGGCTCCTACGAAGGAATCCTTGAACTGCCACCAACTTCAAACTTACTTCCGCCGACCCTCAAAAGCCTTTTCAGCAGCCATTGCAAATTCGCCCAAGTTCTTGTATGTTGCCCCGAAGTCCACCCTTCCTCTCTCAATCAGTCCATCGACGTCGCCATTCATGATGGCTCTCCTTCCTCTCCGCTCTATCCACACACCCGGTCTCAGTCCAATCTTTTTCGCCGGAACGTGATCGTGCAACAAGCTGTGTGCAACATGTAGGATCTTGTCCTTCTCTACGCCAAAATCCTTCCGCACATGCTCAATCAAGTACTCAAAGTTTGCAAGATCAGGTTTGTAGCTGCCAATTGCAGAAGCAATATAAATGGCGTCGAATTTGACACCGTAAAGCGGGCCTCGCCGGGTTCCCGCGAACGAGTTCTCGTCCACGTTCGAGAGCACGACCAGCTTGTAGTGCCTGCTCAGCATTTGCATTGCCTCAACGGTGTCGCTAAAGGCCGGCCACTTTTCAATCGACGCGCCGAATTCCTGCGCCTTCACCTGATCGGCCGGCAGCTCCAGGCGTTCGGCGATCAGATTGTAGATTTCCTGCAGGACAGTTTGGTACGACATGTCTGGATAGGACTTTTGCAGAGTTCTTTCAAATTGATGGTACATGGAGAGAAGGTCATGGCGCATTCCTTCGGCTGAAGTCGCCCCGATAGCTCTCTCAACTTCGGGGCCTCCTAAAAGCTCCAGCAGCTGTTCGTAGATCCCTTTCTCCCAATTGATCAGCGTGCCATAGATATCGAAGCTAAGAACCTTGTATTCCGTTAAGTCGAGAGGCATTGTGAATATTAAAGAATAAGAACAATATTGATGAGCCGATTGGATGCGGAAACGATGTGGTTGTGTAGACAGGGTGTTCGTCTGTGTGCAGACTCGGTCGTCTCGTTGTTTTAACTTTCTACACCACTCTTGGAGCCAACGTCACGTGAAAGTACAACATCCTGTTAGAAACCCGATTTTATAGATTAGACTTATTCCCGTGAATCTTACATTTTCTAGCGTTCTTTTAGGTTTATCTCCGAGAACCGCCCTTCTAAACCATAATGTCTTGGACTAATATTTAGACATGACTAAGCTACACACGTGATATAGATCAATACCAGGAGACATGTACCAAGGAAACTTCAATCTTGGCCCAAGACGGTCCAACGATCTGGAACTAAATATGTAGGCAAATATCCTCATGACCATACGAGGACTTAGGAAGTAAAACTTCCAGGAGCATCCTTGGGCAATGGTAAAGTCAGATAGACAGATCAAGTGTTAATAAGTAACTTGATGCAGATAAAATTCAATCTTCTGTCATACGCATCGCTCAGTGACTTCGCTACAATCCGCCATGAATCATCCATCATCTCCTAATATAATACCCGTTCATATCCATAGACTTGTCCTTGTGTCTATCAACTGGCATTCTAACGCCAAGCATATGAGCTGGGACCATATCAATTTTCTTCTGTACCGCCAACCGCTTCGCAGCATATTCCTGCTTCAGCCTCTCTATTCCATGGACCTTAGGTTTCGGCTCTGCAGCTGCTTCCTCCTCCTTTTGGACCACCGCTTCGGGATACCAGGATGGATGATCCAGGGTTTTTCGCGTCCATTCAATGTCGCTCATCTCGTTCGTGATTGCTGTTTCAAAGGCAATTTCTTCTCCCTCATCCATGTCCTCTGCGAGCATGCTTTCAAGTTCTTGGTCCCAGGGTCGGATACAGCCGAATATTTCCACCTTGACTTCTGTTCCATCAACAGGCTGATCATGATCATCCACTAGAATCTGTATTTCGACATGTTTCTTAGTTGCAGAATACATGGTAACCCGCTCAAGTTTGTTGATTTCGATGGGAAATACCACGATGACGGCTTGGTGCCAGCGACTATGCCTGTGGACACGGCCATCTGCATCCTGTCGTTTCGAAGGAACCGAACACCATCCGAAGTAGTATCCGCAAAGCTGGTGCATCACGCCATCAGCGACGCCATCAAGCTTGGTCGGGGGGACTATGTGCCAGTCCACGGGCTCCTCGCGTGGAACGTTACAGTATGCTACGAAGCGTATAGGGTAGGGCTGCTTGGGTCCGTGATCATAATCATCGTCAATCTTGGCCGCACGGCCGATAGTTGCTTCTCGTTCTTGGCTGTACCTCTTGTTAAAGGCTTCAATTTGCTGCTCGACTTTATCGGCTGCTCCGCTAGCTCCATAAGCGACCATGGTGGCCTTTCGAGCCTTTGCAGCGTGAGCATGTATCGCCGGTTTGCTCCTGCTCTTTGCTGCTGACTTCATCGGTAGAATAGCTGCTGCAACTATGGCACTTCTTGCTTGCCAGCTCAACGCCATGGCCCCAACTTCGAAGGGTAATGTGGCCCAGTGTGCTCCACTCACACCACCCATATTCGGAGATACCGAGAGGATACGAAAGGTAGGACTGATACACACTGCGCCCTCACCTTCGCCAGCTGAAAGAGCAATCTGGAAGTAGCCGTCTCCCGACTCCGTGGGGATGCGAACTACAACCGTTTCTCGCAGGATATGCTTCGACCGATACCCTCTTCTTGTTCTCCTTTCGAACTCAGTAATATCTCTCTGCCATGCTCGTTCCTCGTTGGGATCAATCTGTTCGGGTTTTATGGCCACCACAGGAGTTACATTCAGCAATTCGGTCGTCTGTTGCCGGAAAGTAGCTTTGTTCTTCGCTGTTGTAGACCAGTTTTTAGCTTTGAGCCAGTACGTTCGTTCTGGAGGCAATGGAGCATCGGAAAACACCGATATTGCGACATGGGTATGAATTCCTTGGTAAAAGACTAAGCCATGGGAGTGCCGTAATATCGAGAAGTGCTCTGTGCTTTCCGCGGGATGATGGATGATACCGCCAGCATAGTGACGAGCCTCGTGATAGCCTTTTCTTAAAGGCGAACTTCCCGATTTCTTCCTGGGAGTAGTGCCACTTGAGCGCGAGCTACCTCTAGAAGATTGCGCTGATGAATCGTCGTAGTCCTCGATCTCATCTTGCCGACGATGTGGATAGTCATCGGCTTCGCTTGTTTGCGATGGATATTGAGTACCGGCATATCCCTCCGGCGGCAGTCCCTCAAGTTGTCGTTGGAGATCGGCGAACTAAATGACTTGAATCAGGGTTCATACAAACCATAACATGCCCTTCCTCTTGGCTCACCTGTGCCTCTCCATGATCGATTTCAAGTTTCTCCGCTACAGGGTCTTGCCACCTCGGCGCGGGCCTAACAACCAGCGGAGCGGCTTGTTCAAATCCGCCTTTTTCTCTCCTATCACGCGGAGAATCTCCTCTTGCACCTGGGCTAGAATTTGCGTTGTAGGTACGATCCCGAGACATAGTGGAGTGTTCTGATGATATAATACTTCAAAGCATTGCTGCAGTCGTCGCCTTCTTAACAATAAATAAAGGTATCAAAACATACGCTCACCGTTCCAAAAAGCGAAACAAATTTCAACGGCGTGTCGCATGTAAGATGATCGCATGATCTCCTGCGGCGCTCTGCAATTCGTTGATAAGGTGTCCGTCATGTTTGGATTCGGGGGGTTTCTAACGACGACGTCATACTCACTGTGAGGTCCAAACTCAAAACCTGATACAAAGTTGCAGCCTAAGGCAGCGAGATCTTCAGCACAGTACACACGGAGATCGTCTTACCATCAACTCTAAGCATCTATATACTTGTTTCGCATTTTTCAATGCTTCAGATATTACAATAAGCTAGCTGAGCTTTAAAATCGAAGCATTATGAACTTTCACACGTTTGTGGAAATCGAGTTTTGTACGTTATAAGTGACTGATCTTATGACTTGATCCTTCGTAACAAGGGCGCTGGATCGGCATCAAATAGGCTTCTGCGCAAGACTGTAACCACGGTCATTGGCTAAAGCTTTCATCCTGGTAGAGTAAGCTCGACACGTTGCACCACATGCGCTCATCATGCGTGCACCACTACAAACTCCGGAAATGATGTGAATACAAAGCTGCCTCGGTAGGCAACTATAGGGCTCCCAAGGATCCATTTGCCCTATTTTGCCTACCAGTGCTTCGCTTGTTCCTCATCTACATTGCTACTACTGGTTCTGCCTGTAAATGACAGCTGACAAGTCTTCATAGGGCTCGCCATCCGCCAAATCATTCTCTATTATTTGAGCTAGATATAAATCATATCTACAAGCCTTTCTTATTGCATATAGAACCACCTGCTCTAGTCGAAACCTAAACTTCTCTTCTCGGCCCGGTCCGAGCCATATCAACTTGGCTTTAGCGTCGTGGGTCAATTAAGAATTACAGAACAATAGAGTTGCAAGGTAACCAAAGTTACGTGCAAACACAAGCAGGCTGTGTAATAATGTTAGTCAAAAGCCTCTACAGGAACGCGGTGACTCAAGGCTGAATTTTCAGTATGGAAAGCAAAGTGGTTATGAATCTTGATGAAATCTCACTGACAGACTGGAGAGACAGAAGACAGGATGGGGGTCAGGGCAGTCTACCAAATTTATGGCTGACTTTGGCTTGGTTGTGTCTCAAATCTGGTGAGGCTCCACGTACGGCATGGAATATATTTTCGGCTGTAATGATGCTATCTGAGTTCTGCTTAGAGCTTCCTTGTCCCATAGTATGCTACATCCACAGGCTTTCATTTGCGATTTTTACACCACCTCGGAGTGTTGCTGCTGTCTCAGGTAAGACTAGTCTTACATTTGGGCTAGTCTGCTGCGAGCGCGAGTACCTTGTGTTACAAAATGGCATCTCTGTGGAGGTCGAAGCCTGCAGAGGCTTACATCACCCACACTTCTACAAAATTTAGAGCGTACATCACCATGCGATGTAATGGTGTGAAGGAAATAAGTAGAGTTGAAGTATTCCCTTGCTTGGCGCCGTTGCTGATTTGGCCATACTCTCATTGGCAGAACCACCTTCTCTTCTTATTGCCGATCCAGATGCTGGAGAACCTCTCAGAACAGATGCCTTCTCCAAGCCGGGTGTGCGTCGAGGCTCAATCTATACAAGTAAGGCTCTCATTTGCTTATCAAGCGCCACATGTTGCCTTGTGACCCAACTTGCATGAGCACATCCCCCACCCAATGTATTCATTTGCTATGCAACCAAAAGATCTTCCAGGCTGGTTCTGATCAGTACTTGATTTACTTCAAGCCTTGCGGTTTGCCTGAACGCCCTAAATCAGTGTGGTGACTTTATCTTTTCTTCTTCATGGCTATATTCTCCAGACTCAAAGCTTGCAAATCTGCCTCGTTTAATTAATAAAGCCTTATAGCCCCGTTGCAACTTGATACTCTAACTTCTCTATACCCCAATCTAACCAGTCCAATCTCATCCCAAGCCAGCGCCCAGAACTGTTACAATGCCCGAAGTCTATGATAGTGTGCCTTCGTATCGGCTGAACCAGCAAGTTTTGCAAAGCTACCTAGAGCGAACATTCCCAGACCATGCTGATTTCAAAATCAGAGCAAGTTTTAACATTCATTTGCGACTTTACAGCTTGCTGACGGCAGGGTAGTTTGAACAAGATGAGTACAACATTTGTGTCCCACAGTTGTTAAGTGCAGTGAGTGCCAGTTTCCCCCCACGGTTGCAGAGGAGAGACGTCTGACCTTATCGAGACGCACATGTCAGACATCTCAGCGCTGAGAACGCCCATTCCACGACAACGACCACCGCCTCGTCGCTGAAGCCTCATTTTTTCGCATTTTCATTTGTTGTGTTTCCGTCACGTCCGGAGCTTCGGAGCAACTAGCCGTCGGGCGTGCTAAGGCAGTCAGAATTTCGTCGTGGTGGCGGAGCAAGATGAGCAGGGCAAGGCCGGGCGTACTTTGGAAATGATTTACTAAACCGGCTGAACCCGTGATCGGTATGTAGAACGACCAAAACGCGTGAAAGAAACTCGCAAGATCGATGATCAACGCGTCTGATATTCATTTTAAAGCCTATAAACTCGAAGCCAATCTATGAATTGTATCTTCAGAATAGCGATAGAAGAACTCACTACTGCTCTAATAATTATGTCCCCTGCTGACAGATTCTTGGTCTCTTGTCAAAATGCTGATCAGTTCCCTAACAATCTTGTTGCCAGAGGAATCTTCGATTACAATTTAGACGACTATCGCGAGAGGCTAGATCAGCGTCAACACGACCTCTTCTCCTCAGAAGACGATGGTCTTCTGGAGTTCTGGGAGTATAGTGACGAAGAACAAGGCATGCTTCCTGGTTGATCCAGCCTTGTCGTAAAACTACGCTAACGAGCAGAGGCAGTATTTCGAGAAGAAGCTACATATGGTATAGGCGAGCTACAACGCCACCTCTCCACCCCAAGCTACGATACTTGCGATCCCCGATGTAGATTTATGTACGTGGTTGCCTCTACTATTCCCAAATAAAGCTAATTAGTGCATCTCGCAGATTTGTTCTGGCACCGCACTCTCGAGAACGACTTTGCACATCTCGAAAAATGCTCATGTATGCTTTTACGTACCATCAGATCATGCCCGCATTTCTGGACTTTATATTCCCTTTTGGTCAACAGGTCTATGTTCAGGACTTCTACTTCAGTGGATTCCGCCGTGAGAATCTGTCGGCCGATGCTGATACAGGAATCAAGCTTCCAAAGTTAGGGAGGTCTGGTAGAGAAATTCGTATGTGTTACAGTTTGAAGTCGGTGGAGCAGTCGGAAGAGCCTGAACAGACATGGTCAATTCGACAGACTGCGACCTATCACTCCTTTGATGTCGTATCTGGGAGTGCGCTATGGATCTCAGTGAAGGGAAATGATCTCATTAAAGATCGGGTGATGTCAGCTACAGAACATATCAAGCCGAATGAGAGACCATTTGCAACCAAAGCAGGTGCCTTTGCAAGATCTCTGGATGTCCACTGGATGAATTGCAAATGGGCAAGCGAGGAGTGGCGGTGGTATCTTAATTTTCTTGAAGAGGACATACAGAGCAACACTCGTCGCACTCTTTCCACACAAGTAGTGCGTCGTCGACCTGAAGATGACGAAGCTGTAAAATTTCTGAAAGATCGAACTCGAACAGCCTCTGGAAGAGAAACTGCTAATAATGGTCCAATGAATCTGTCCAATCACCTTCAACCTCCGCAAAGCAGACCTATCCAAACTCGACACCCACTCTCAAAACACTTCAATACCGAACCGCACGTCCAGGATTATTTTTCGTTCAGTGATATGCAACGATTGCAATCATGGGAAGAAAAGATCAATGAGGCGGTTTTCGTTTTAACTGCCAACGTGGATGTTGTCAGAGAATTGGCTGAGAATTATCGTTCCTTGGTGACATCCGTAGAGTCGCTTGAATATTTTGAGATGGATCAGAAAAAGGCAACGGAAAGCTTTGAAAAGCAAGTCATGAGTATTATACGAGACATGCAGGTGCAAATTGCCAGAGCAAAAACTCTGATACGTTTACTTGCTGATCGCAAGGCACTAGTGGGTTGCACATATGAACCGATTGAAAAATTCAGAGCACATACTAACTCGAAGCAGCTATATGGAATTCTAGAATATCGTAACATGCAAGCTAATAAGTCTATTGCTGAAAAGGCACAACAATCAACGGATAATATGGAGAATATGACAGAGAACATGGAGGGCTTAACAAAACAAATGCACCGTCTTGCCAAAAGGGCAACGCAAGAAGCGGTATCCATGCGAATTATCACACTGGTAACATTGTTTTTCCTTCCGGGCACTTTCATCTCTGTAAGTTCTCTTTCGACATCCTTTTGTTGGAGGAAGCAATATCGGGTTTTGTCTCGTGGTCAAATGCTCAAATCAGGCCAGACCATCATGAGCACCGACATCGTCAAATTCCAGAGCACGGCTGGAGGTCCCGGGCCAATAGTATTCCAAAGGGCCGCGTTGTCGCTCTATCTATACGTTACTATACCTTTAATGGTCGTTACATTTACTACGTGGTGGGGATTGTATCGGTGTGAGCAGTACAAGGCCAAGAAAAGCGAGCGAAAGTCTAAGAACAGGGATGCGGAAAAAGGTACAGGGAATGGACTGAATGCCAGACTATAGCCTCATTGCTGGGTAAGACAGTGATGCTACCTATCGCGTTACTATCCCAAGGATGTCATGTCGACCTGTCATATTAGCCTGTCATATCAATTTGGAACTGAGCTTAGCATGCAATGCCAATCAAGTATCGCTTTACAGGGCTGAATACGGCTGGATCTTGAGGAATGAGCCACGGAGGAGCCTGGCAAACCGGTGTTGGCTGACTGGAGGGGTCTAGCACGATGGCACCCTTTCAGTGGTCTGGTGGCTTTCCGCAGAGCAATCAAAGGCGTTGAAGATGACATTTCCCCGGACCGCAGCTGTGGCGATGACAAGGCTCTCTTCAGTGAGGCTGTGACATTTCGTTTGCCTTGAAATGCGAGCCAGCCTTACCAAAGCGTATGGAATATTGAGAGGTAACGGTGCTGGTATTTGAGGTCATGCCCAACTGAGAATTGTGATGACTGCATATTGTTGGGAAGCTTCTGCTGGCTAGTGGGGGTTGGTTTGCAGCCCACATACATAACAACGCTGCTTCTTATCCTTTCGTGTTCACAACTGCAAACTTGTATGGTCACAGGATGTTGTCCTGCATCTCTCCTGTAATCATCAGTTCCTCTTGATATTAGTTCCAGCTGCGGTGTATCCAGAACGTCGGTAGTACTGATAAGCCTTGTGCTTTGTACGCCTGGTCACAATGCCTCCCTACCCATCAGATACGCTGTATCAGCGTGTACAACAGGACCAAAATCGACACCTTCAAGACTTTCATCAATTTCTGAAAACATCCCTCACTCCAGCTGATAATCCTGCCGCAAGTCATAGCCAGTCGTTTGTACCTTTAGAACTGATTGAAGAATATTTCGGCGCTGATGACAACCGCCGCTTGTCAAACGTCTTAGAGGCTGTCTATCCCGATGAATCACCACTCCCTGTTGAGACCAGCGTCGTACAGGAGTCGTATCTGAAGGTATTTTGTATTCTGCTGTCTATCGGTAGAGCAGCGTACATATGTCATTTCGTTGAGCATGATGACCTTTCGGATACGCGGCTGCCCTTCAGTCGTGACTCGAAACCGTCCAAATTTCCAATTTCCACCACTCAGCCGGACTTTTGGGATTCTTTCAGTGAGAAACAATGGACTTTCTGTGCGGCCGAGATGAAATACATGATGATAAACCACTACTTCGAAGCCGACCGTATTCTACCCATCGTTGAGCGCGAGGTTCTTGCACAAGGAGGCAGCGCGGTGGTATCAAAGATAAAATTGCACAAGTCGTTCAACAAGTTACAACGTGATGTAGCCCAGCTTCCGGTACCATACTCCTGCATCCGTCATCTTGCTCGTATTTGGTACCTAACTTTTCTAGAACCCGATCTCGTATTCTGAAAATATCTTCGTTCTCAAGACATACCACAAAGATGAGGCTGAAACATACTACTACAACGAAGTCAACGCATTCAGAAGGCTCAGGAATGGTGGGACCTCGGATACCCATATTGTTACGTTTTATGGGAGCTATATGCATAATGGCACATACAATATTATCCTAGAGTACGCGAATCAGGGGAACTTGGAGAACTACTTTCGAAAGGTGTATCCACCAACATGTGGTGGGGATATTGAGAGGTTTTGGATCGCTATCTGTAATATTTTCAAGGCGCTAGCTTGCATACATGAGGTCGAATCTAACGTTTCAACTGGACCGCAAATATTTCAAGGGTTTGTGGGTCCAAGGCTCCATTGCTGAAGATTCTGCTAATTGCTATAGATGGCACCAGGACGTCAAGCCCAAGAATATTCTTGTTGTAGGAAACGGTCGAGCCTCGCCATACGACTGGAACTTCAGGCTCGCCGACCTTGGCTTAAGTCATTTCAAGAGAAACTCGCCGGAAAGCTTTGGTCTAGATCCTACAGGCACAGAAACTTATGGTAATCACTCTCTTTTCTCCTGCAGTACAACATTTTACTAACAACCACCAAAGGTGCTCCCGAATGCTTTAGGGCCGATAGATTCTTGGAAGAGCGCGCTCTCAACGTCAAGCAATGCATCGATTTATGGTCATTCGGCTGCATACTCTGCGAAGCAGCCGTCTGGCTTGTGTATGGGTTCTCTGGTCTAGAAAAGTTTCGACGCAGACGTGCCCAGGAAATTCAAGATATCCCAGTTTGTAAAAATGGAGACTGGTTTCACGATGGCGAAAAAGTCTTACAAACTGTTTTGAATACGCTCGAGGATCTCAAACTGGACACCCGCAGGACCGATAATGTCACAGGGAAGATTGTGGATAATCTAATTAAGACTATGTTGGATATTCCCGCTCTCAGAACGTCTTCATTAGCACTATATATACATTCCGGTCGCATCCTCGATCATCGAACAAGCATGATTAGCTCGCCTGCTTCTGTAATCCCAATGGATCCTGGTAGGCCTTTACTTCCCGGCGATAGTAGTGATCCATTCGTAGAAAGTCCAAAAGCGTCACCGACTGATGGAGGTTTAGACCAACCAACTTCAACAATTCGTCCAATCAATCTACCTGTGGCGGATCTTAACACACAAGTGCCAATTTATGGAGCAGACCGAGCGGAACAGAGCGCTCAGAATAATGCCATTTCTTACGGCAGTGGAACCATTGATACAGTACCGAACAATATTAGCACATCTGGCCTGTCATCCAGTACTAGAATAACGCCAACTGGAAGGAGATCAGAGGTGTCTCTTGGACAAGTCCCAGTCCCCAAACCTAGGAGTCCCAGGCCAAGTTTATCCGATCGCGCGACGGTAGCTAAAAGGACCGTCAGGTCTGCCGCAGTTGAACTTCCAGTACTTAGGGTCAATGTTGCAGAAAAGTGCATAAAAGACAAAAGAGAGGGCAAAGTCCGCAAGCTTCTTGACTGCCTTCCAGATGGCAATTTGCTCAACCGATTGAAAAACAGGGATCATGTACGTATATGGTACTGATAATTGTCTATTTCCTTCTACTTACAAGACTACAGGTTTTCTTGATAGATGATGCAGGGTCAATGAAGGCCCATCAAACCGAGGTCAAGCGCATATTAGGCATATTAGCGTATTTGGTCAAAGATTCGGACCCTGACGGCATTGAACTACGCTTCACAAACTCCGATTCGTATGTTCAATCTAAAAACTCCACTCAACTCGTGGAAACCTTCCTATCAAATACTCCGCGAGGCTTGACGGATATCAGACTACGATTGGGCTGGATACTAAATGAATATTCGAAAACTCTGAAGAAGCAAAGTCAAGGGCGATTTTGGCACAGGTTTAAGAGTGTCCGCTCTTTGAACATCTACGTCCTTACAGACGGGATCTGGCAACCTATATCTGACGTGACCTCGCCAATAAATCAACTGATATCCAATCTCAAGGACAATGGCCAATATCAAGTCGGGATACAGTTCATTAGTTTCGGCAGCAATGAACAAGCCCTGGAACGATTAAAATATTTGGATAAAAGCCTAGATCTGGAAAGGTAAGAGTAACTACGTTTTTGATGTGTTCCTTTCGAATATAAAAGCTAACAAAGCATGAAAAGAGATATCATAGATCATGAGCCGTCAACTGGGAACATTTGGAAGATGCTTTTCGGTGCCACTGATCCATGGTTTGATGACGACAAGAAATATGACCAGGGAATTGACAAAAGCTTAAATGGCCAAAACTCTCCGCAGTGTTGACTTGACGTAATATGTACTAAGTACGAATATCACATAATATCTACACGCCTATTCAGGTGACTCTACATTGAACATATCTTACAAGCTATAGCCTGCCTTAGAAAGACCCCTCCGTCAAAAGCAGTAAAGGATCAGCCAGTATCCTAGAGTTGAGCCAAGGTATTCACTTCGCCCCTCGAGAGAGTAGTAGCTCGACAATCTCTCTATGGCCTCTCCCAGAAGCAGCCTGGAGAGCAGTACCATACCGTCCGCCTTGGGTATTAACCTCGGCCCCTCGAGAGAGTAGTAGCTCGACAATCTCTCTATGGCCTTGTACAATAGCAGCCTGGAGAGCAGTACCATAATGTCCGCCTTGGATGTTGACCTCGGCCCCTCGAGAGAGTAGTAGCTCGACAATCTCTCTATGGCCTCTCCCAGAAGCAGCCTGGAGAGCAGTACCATACGATCCGCCTTGGGTGTTGACCTCGGCCCCTCGAGAGAGTAGCAGCTCGACCATCTCTCTATGCC
>PDLN01000005.1:1826006-1956588 GCA_003369635.1 Coleophoma crateriformis
CCGCCTTGGGTGTTGACCTCGGCCCCTCGAGAGAGTAGCAGCTCGACAATCTCTCTATGCCCTTCCGCAGAAGCAGCCTGGAGAGCAGTACCATACCGTCCGCCTTGGGTGTTGATCTCGGCCCGGCGATCTACTAATACTTTCCTGGTAATTTTGATATTGCCTCCATATGCTGCCGCTACGAGCAAAGTACCATATTGTCCATCGGTTATCTCATCTATATTAGATATATCGTCAATGTGGAGATTGAAAATCTGTTCATGTTGTCCAGCTGCTGCTACTTGGGCCACAGTTCCTATCACCTGACTCTCTTTTGAACTTATTAAAACATTCTTTGGGACCAATCTCTTTTCGATATCAATTCTTCTCTGACAGTCCCTATAATGGTCAGCCCAGTATAACGCCGTATATGAAAAGAACGCGGGCGTATGCCCATGTTCTCTTTCTGTTGTACGTTGATAGGTTTCAATTAGGGATTGACAGGCATCGAAATCTTTAGTTGAAATTTCTGGGAATAACAAAGTTCGCATACAAGCCATGGCTATACGGTAGTGAGATTGCTGGTTTGTAAAAGATCCGTTCCAGACTGATTCTTGTGGTGCTCCATTCTCTTCGATCTTGTGCCTGCCGTGTGTGAAATCCTGGACATCCACTTTCTTTAATAGAAACTCTTTGACGGTTTGATGGATGAAATATACTTTCGAATCGATAATAGTAATCATAAGACCACAACGACCAGGAAGTAATTCTTGTAAGCTTTCTTCATCTTCTAAATCGAGACTACTATATGACCTTGTCTCTTCAGAGATGCAAAGAGCTTCACTAATTTCCTTGAGCGTAAGCGGTCGATATGCAGCTAGCACAATCTCCAAAACTTTCCTCGTATACTCTTCGTCGTCACACTTTGTGAGAAGTGATTCATAAGCCGCATCTATCCCCTTAGGAAGCGTAGTTATTTCTTTCTTCATCATTGTTACTGTCCTAGGCCATCTCTTTGGTAGAGAATCTAGTACCAAGCGTAACCACAAATAAGTACGCTGCTCCATTTCAAGCAAGGTCTTTTGGAGATAGTCTCGTACTTTAACAGGGAAACTCAACTTCCTATCAAGCTCTGCAACACGGTGCTTTATAACCAAGTCGATTTCCATTTTAATTTGCTCTGACTCCGTTGTACCGTCCAATTGAATACCCATACTAGTATTAACTATATTTGCGAAGGCTGCTTTCAGATCAAGGTAGGGCCGACTTGTGATTAGAAAGCGAAGGTCGCATCTTGGAGAACGTTTTTCAGAGATACAGAATTCACCAATCGACGATATCAGATCTTCTCGCTCCTCTTGTCGACATTCATCCAGAGCATCGAGAAGACAGATAACTTGTCCAGTCTCACGGTCTTTTACGGAGTCCATCAGGATTGACCATATCTTCGAGAATGATGCGTCTTTGATCTTATCTCCTTGCTCTTTGTAAAGTGGTAAAACATACTTGATTAGGCTATGCCTTTGACTGATCAATTGATGTAGTAAAGAGAGGAGCGCTTTTCGAGCGCTACGTTGGTCGTCGCTAGTATCTTTGAAGAAGAAGTAAATGATACAAGATCTAGTTCTGTGTAGAGTCTTTGGCAGATCTTCGTCGACAATACACCTAGATAACACCGACTTTCCGCAGCCGGCATCAGCTGAGATCCAAAGGAGCCTCTGCGTATTGTTGTCCTTCCACCGGAAATAATTTTCATGTTCCAGGGCCCACAAGCATGTACCTGGAACGCGTTGCGGGTTCTGATCCTTCTGGTGGCTATAGTCCATCCCTAGCGGGAAAAGGGCCTGATGGCATTTCTCTTCTCGAGCTAATTGTTCTCGTTCTTCTGCTGACACAGCTTTCTCTTGTAAGAACTTTAGAGTTCCTTGAATTTGAGTCATTTGAGCAGGTAGGTAACGAAGCTTTGTAATGAAGTCACCAAAGCTAATGCTCCTCATATCATCTTCTAACTTTCGAAAGACTTCGTGATAAAATTTGTTGATGACACTAGCACGGTACATTTCCGAGTCCGTTGGAATCTTCATGCACATGTGATATGCCATCTCAACTTTCTTTATAGCAGAGTCTTTCCTTTCGAAAATTCGTGGAAGTAGCGTAAAAAGCTTTTTGTGTAAGTCGACTTCCGTGTACGCCTTGGTAGATTTTATCCTGACGTTGGTTGGAGGGAAAAGGTTCGCTGGTAATATCTTGTTGCACTCGCCATTAAGCTCAACGGGAATGATCTTCGCACTGGTCTCCGGTTTCTTTTCCGGTAGTTCAAGTAGGGCAACCTCTGTCAAGACGTGGTGAAAGCCTGGTTTATCCAAACTGTTCTCAACAATTTGCCGCCAACTCTCTTTGATCTCATTACCAGTTTTCTCGACATCGTTGAAGGTATAATGGATGGCTTTTCGGTATGTTTGATAGAAGTCGGACTCCATATATTCTGCTAACAATTCGGACCCACAGAGAATTACTTTGTCGACTGACTCCGAATGGATACGACGGGGTAACAAGCACATCTGGTTATGCAGGATGTCATGAACTGCTTCATCATGGACAGAATGGCAGAAGAAGGTGCCTTTGTCCGAACCCTTAGGTAGCTGATCGGATTGAAGATTGGTACCAATACAATTAAGCCAATTAATAAGCTTTTGTGCAATCTTTTGTGATGCCTTCTTCTCTGAGTGCTCGTTTTCGTGAGCGTAGACCAAAAAAGTTCTTGACGATTCGTATTCCAGTATTATTCTTAGCACATTCAGAGCCGTATCGAAGATGAAGTCGTGATTAGCGTCTACATCTAGATCTCGTCGTGTTTGGATCTCTTCTTCCCTTTCTTTTTGGTCGTGCTGTTCATACCGGTGAGGACGAGGAGGGGATGAACTTGCAGCATGTGGCGGTCGCTGTTGGGAGATGCCTCTTTCCTTCGTACGTAAACGGGTATTTTGGAACTATGTTAATATTAGCTTTTAACTACAGATATCGCTAATGCTGACGTACAGGTCTGGTATTCGTGGAGTTGCCCAAAGAATGCTGATCCGCACGCTCGTGATCAGTAACGTTTGGGTGCTGATTTGAGCTTGAGGCTTGCTGGGGCTGCTCGTTGTTCTGCTCATTCTGTATTCTTCTTTGGCCTGCCGCCAATGTTATGAGCGAGGGATGGCGGCTTTTTAGATGAAGAAGCTGACCTCTTTGGCGCCTCACACCGGAAGCATGTCCCTCGTGCGCAGGTACCTTCTGCAAATGACCTGCTAATTGCTCCCTCGCCTTGCGCTTCGGTGCCATCTTAGAGCTATAAGACAGTCTGAGATAGTAACAGGAATATCAGAACAGAGAAGCTTTGATTGTCAGTGCATGCGCAACCATAAGCTTGATGTGCTTGGGATGGGTTTGTTTCGTCCAGCTGGGGCCTTTCGCGACTGTGGGGGAGTTGAGCATATTTGTGTCAGCCGATTATGTCTGTATGTATAGGCAGGTGCTCCGGAAATCCAATCCAGTTTGGAGCGTGTGAAATTATCTTTGACTGTTTACACCCCCCTTTTTGACTGGGAAAGCGTGAAGTTGCATGCCGCTCCTGCAGCACCATTTGTGAATGCGAGAATTTGATTTGTCAATACCAGGCACTCATGCCCTACTCTCCAAATATATACCATCCCATGCTACTCAAACGTGACCAGATTTCATGCTTCAACGGCTGAAAGAGAATCAAGAATTGTGATCGCGCTGAAATCACGATGTGGCAGCGAGAACCAGTTCAGGTAGCATTGTTGTAAGCTAACCCTGGCTAGGCGCGGGCGTTGTTATCTCATTGTTATCTGTCTGCTCAAAGGTGCGGGACGACGTGAACGAGAAGTCCTGCAAAGCATGCTTAAGGCTCAACCCACCCGGACTTTGGATTGCACGGGTGTTCCTGAGAAGCTTTTACAACACATCTAGAATATATCCAACGATGCCTGTCATGTCGTATATGGCGATTCCAAAGAAGGTGTCCATCCTCCCCCCTCCCCCCTTTCACACGATAGACCAGGTTGGGGTCTATCTATCCTCGATGAGTTGTACAATATTGTCTGCGCCCGGCTTGCTGCGTTGCTTCATGCAATGCAGAGGGGCGAAGGCGCCTAGCCCAACGCCACCTTTCGCCAGCCTTGCTTAGTTCTGTATCGTACAATGATACCGATATAATTCGGAACAAGCTGGAGATAATGTATCGCAGAGGGCCATGGAGAGAACTTACTTAGTCTCAAAGTGCTCATCTCTCCAGCTCCCTCTGTCGACCTTTCTTGTCACACTTCCACTTCTGCAGCTTGTGCTTCATTCTTGCAATCTTATGAGGTAGCGCCTGGTGACCCGGTGAGGCTGAACACACCCTGCAAATGACACTTTTGTCCTCCCAATCCCTGTCTCTGAGCATGTCACTGTATATTCGATCGCAGTCAACCTCGGGTAGCTCAGCCATTCACCGGCTTTGTATTGACGTCTAGTCATCATCCCTGCCTTGGAAATCAGTTTTCTGCTCAGCTACAGGCTGTGAGCTACTGCGCTGGAGAGCGGAGTCCTCCCGCCCGAGGCACGAGTGCAAGCTAGTCTATTTGCCTGCATGCGATGCATTGCTTCGCCCATCGATGAGCCTACTGCGCAGTCTGCAATCCTCACTAGACGGCAGTGGCTGAGTTAGGCTAGGGAGAAAATGCGCCGAATATCCTTCACTGTCTATGCTTGTAGCATGTACCATTATCTTAGGAGTTGTGGTAAGCTCGACGCACGGGCGTGTCTGATGTGCGGGCCGAGCCTATCTTTGCTCCGCGGCCAGAGCAATTTATGGAGCTCCCCACCTCTAAGTCGCAAGACCTGATGAGCCGAGCGAGACTGCTTGCTTCCTCTCCACGACTTGACTGCCGCCAATATGGCATATGCTGCGCAACATACCTAGAAGGACTTGACAGAGGGACAGCGCGCTTCAGCTCTTTGAACTCAGTTTGCCCTAGAGTACTACGCCTAGTAGTATTGTCTCACACTGCAAAGATTACTCTATCATCCAGGTATAGCACAATTAAGATATTGCTATTTTGCCGTAGATTAGACATTTGATATAAAACCCTTCGAAATGAACTTTAGTATGATATCCTGATTGTCCTTTGTTCTTAGAGGAGCATGTAGCAAACTCACTAGAGACACTCAATGGCTGATCACACAGGAAAGGCAATTTCTTTGTATAATTCTTCTTGGTATTATCTATAAGTACTGTGATCCTGCGGGAAGCATCCATATGTCAGTGTCTCAATCACCAAACATAATTTAATAGACTACAAGCATAAGTATAAATTTTATAGCTCCAACCGAGGTTCAAATTCAGAGAATTTGGTTCTTAAAGTTCTTGTGGTGTAGCTCTAAGCATACATATTGCCAGAGCCCAGCTAATTTCAGAGTCCTCCAGTCGTTTTGCTCAAACATCAACTTGGCGTGACGAACCACTCTTTGGACCCTTTTCGCCGCCTAGCTGACGACTCCTTTCCATCCTTCTTCTCTGATGTACTACTTTCTTTCTAAGACGCGCCGTATGATATGCCCTTTGCCAAAATTTCTTGTGCACATTGTTCCTGATACAGCCGTCTTGGTATCGAAGATGAGAAGGGAAGTATATCTGTAACATCGCCAGACCAGCCGTAGGAACCCACTTTTCAAGCTCTATCAAGGCCCCTTGTACGTTTTCGATTTTGTTCTTGTCGGTTGCCAAGGGCTTTAACCACTCTGGGATGCCATACTCCCAGTCCACGGAATCTAAAACCTGTGTTACTGGCGCTTCCTCGCCCTTGATCTGCGAATCCATGCTCTGTATCCACGTAGAGTACTTCGAAACATCGGCCATGGCATCCTTGAGATCCACATTTGAATCCATAGCGTCTCTAAATGGTTGGCGTTTTCCAATTATCGTTGGCATAGGCGAAAACTCTGTGAGATGAAAATTCGCAGTACTTGGGTTTCGAGCTGTTCCTGCAGCATATATATTCTGGAGCATCCCGATGCCTCCTATTCCCACAAGATACCAGGCATGTTCTTTGAGGCCTGATACGCTTATAAGGAGGCATGTCCATAATAGAGCTAGGATCAGAGAAATAACCGGTGTTTCTGGCCGTGCCTTTGAGGATCCTGTAGCAAGAGTCTCAAGGTCCCAAGACCCCTTGTGCCCAAGGAACACCATGATATGAAGATGTCCATTTCCACGTGTCAAACAAGTCACTTTATCTGCCTCCAAGGTGCGGCCTGCCCATTTTTCCTGTCTCCATTGCGGCAAGGCGGTCGTCAGCAGTGCCAGGAAGTTTCCACAAAGCACAACTAGCATAACCCCCCAATTGCCGTTCACAACCCATGGGGGAATCGCAATCCCAATTTGAGTTCCGATAGTGACCCACCCGAGCCACCACACAAGATCAAGACTTGGTTTTGATGGGACCCCAAGCTCAAAGATATCAATCCTAATAGACTCTGCTCGGCCCTGCGGTGAAGTGCTAGGGAGTTGCCCACTGAGTGGATCGGTTGCATCAACCTCATGGCTTGCCTCGTGGTCCCGCAGCAGTCGGCCCAGTGCCCAAGACTGATTGACTCTGCTAAAAGCATTCGAGCAGTTGACAAGGAGAGCGACACCATCGGCCGGCGGCATCAAACTTTTCTCTCCAATAATCGACAAGAGATTTGTGAATCCATAGCCTACCCACCCAAATGAAAATGCAACTGGCGCGATCCCGATGCTCATGCCATTCTTTCCAAACGGCCGGATGGTGTATCCGACGAGCTGTGCGATGGCTTTCTGAACAATATCGCCGCCGATAAGAAGAAGTAGACTCAGAATATCCCCAGGATTGCTCCACTGGCCCTGAAGCTCGCTGGCTGCGTTGTCAGGCATTCTTTCATCGGCGACAAAGGTTACGACAAATGACTATTCGTTCCGAAGGGCTTTGGGACTCGCACTGTAGATTCTTTGTTCAGGTCAATAAGTTCTTCAACGTAAGATCGAGGCTTTGGGTAGGGTTTTGTGGCAAATGCGGGTCTTACAATGCCTAGCCTTGTGTCTTTCGTAAGTTGGATATATCTCACAAGAGCTTACGTTTCGACTTGCGTCACGGGACTAATGGGGGGTTAGGCGCTTCGGTGCGTGGCCTTGCATCCAGCTTTTTGGACGCCCCATCTTACCGTAGTATTAAGTACCCTTGAGAGTATCGCTTCTTTCGAGTTAGACTGTAAGGACTCAAATTTTTAAATGTACATTTGTATTTTGTTTTGTTACAAAAGACCTATAATATAATATATTGGTTATTGAAATCAGGTTTAAGCTGAATAAAGAGCAACGTGAGGATGCCAACGACGATTAAAGAGTCAGATCAAAAATGAACCATTCCACTATATCATGGTCCGCAAGGACGGGCGGATCTGGGTTGATTCTCGAATCTATTGTTTCCATGAGAAGTGATGGGGTTCAAAATACTTTTTTCAAGCGATACCATCGGCAGCATGCCCTTTAGCTAAGTGTTGTTTTGTGGACGGTGCTGGCTGTCCCACCATGCTACGTCACTTGCTAGATTCGACGATATTATATTCATAGGTGGATCATCGATCATGCATGTTACAACAGGAGGGAAAAGATAGAATAATTAGCGGTTTTGCCTTAACTTGCAACGGAAAAAGATTTGACCTCTTCAAGCGGATGCAAGGGACACAGTTATGCAATCCATCGGACTCGGTATATCGATCGGCGAAGTCGGAGATTAGCGCAACATCTTCGTCGCCAATGAGGCAGTGCCAGAACAATAATCTTGCAGCAAACGGCCTTTGCCCTTGGCCTCAAAGGACGTGATAGTCATACTACAATGGTATGTCTTGAGTTTGGAAAGATTTAGTGTAAGATTTCTTGTCTGTCCGAGTGAAAACTAGCTAAGGGCCATGCCGTCGCAATACTTTCAGCGCAGTATGAGAAAATGCCTCGATAAGGTGTTTCCAACTGTTTTGGACAGGCATGGCGAGCTAAATATAATAACATTGCCGTTTTGGTATGAGGGCTTTTCATTGAAGATACAGCTTGGAGTCTTCAAGATCTGAGGGGTGGCCCAGGCTGGTTGCACTCGCGTGGATCTCGGCAGGGGTGCGACTCAGCTACATGGTACTTACAGATTTCAGCTGCTCCATAGCAATATCTTAACAATATTGTTATGAAAACAAAATGTCGTAGATAGAATTACTCGTCGAGTAAGGGAGGTATTTACACTTAGTGATATCGTCTGAAACCGGAAGATATACAAGGTCCAAATATAGACACTGGCTAACTAGCCTTTTAGACTCAAAGCCGAGCCCGTACTCTGTCGTCATGATCTGTACCATAGCTTTCACCTCTGTCGACGCTGTTTTGTTGCTGTAGCGGAGCCATTTGCGAAAAGTGTTGCTTTACGAGATGGTATATGGCTTACCCTCCGAGCCTATGTCGTACTAAGGTTGCAAATGATACGTGTCATGAGTCAACTCAATCGTAGGCGGTTGCGGTGTAACAGCACGTCGTATTCCCAATATTGAGTATGCATTTTATATATCCATCCAATCAATCCACTTGGCAATGAAAAAACATACTTTTGTCTCCGCAACCTTAAAATAAGCATTGGCGGAACGAGTCAGCGAGAGTCTTATAACTGGCGGGAACAAGGTATTATTCCTCGGTTTTGGAAAGCAGGATATAACGCCAGAGGCACTGCGGTACGGGTGACGGGTGAGTACCAAGCAAAACGTGCAAGCAGCGATTTGACATAGCCTCGGCTCGGAACAGTCCTTCCCGCTGGCCCTAACAATTTAAGCCTATTTCACAAAACGTGTGCACGAAAGTATCATTGCAATACGAGTAGAAATCACCGGTGTTTAGTCTTGTTGTATGCTTCGGGAGTTGGGGGAAAGAACCCGCCCATCGTGCCATGTCAAGCCCACCACGTACGAAAACTCAAAACACACCTCTGAGGCAGCAGACCCAAACAACTTATTGGATGGACTTTAACCTATTGGCTCGCATTGGTAACGAAACTCTCAGTGACCAGTAGATTCAGTCTCCATGTCTCGGGGTTGCGCCTTCCCCGGCGCTAAGGCTGCTCTCGGCAAGACGTTCTCAGCAAGATGCTCTCGGCAGGCCGCTCTCGGTAGTCAAGAAGTCTTAATTCGAAGTCAATGGACGCCTGGGACGCCCCGAGTAGCTTTGACAGCTCCGTAGCCCTAAAAACTTTTGCATTCCGTGTTCCTCTTTGGTTCCCAAATACATGTAAATTTGCTTTGATGTTGTAGTCACGCCTCCCGGTACTATATGCGGGTGAAGCCGCCACTATTTTGTAGTCCAAATAGATAGTTGAAGGAGCTCCAAGTTATTTTTTGTTATTACAGGATTGCAGGATCTCTTCACCGGGGTCCTCTGAGGTCCCCGAAAGCCAAAATCGCCTCGTCATTCTTACTTGCGCAATCCGGGGGATCTCGCTAAACTTCTCCCAACTTCCGCGCTGTCGGTTCCCTTCGGCCAAATTATGCTTCGTTCCAACTAACCTACAGCATCTCTCCAAGCTTCACAGGATTAGCGATCAAAGTTTAGTGCTAGGACCCTGATTATGTTCCCAGCAAGATATTCTACATGATCTCTTGGAATAATGGTAAGTAGCTGCAGCGGCTTGCGGCTACTACGCGGCAACGTGTCTACAAGTGAAAGGATATACTTCCGCCACTGCCATCATCTTCCCGCACAAGGATTGCCTGGTGGGGATACTCCCTTCGCTTGCATGTTTATGACACGCAATAAGCAGGTTAGGCCTCTTCCAAAGCGGAGCTGTCAGATGAAGCTGCACATCATTTCTCCATATAGATTTCATGCTCAGTGTAGCCTTTTGTCGATCTGCCCGATTTGGTGCTGACGGATAGTATGCGGACAGAATGAGAGTAGGGATAGCATCATAGCAACTGTATCACTGCTAACCTCAGTACATGTGAAATGATGCAGATCAATGGAGTGCTCCTTGGTCTGAGTTGAGATCCTACAACGAATTTGTCTATAAAAGGGCTGTGAACCTCCATTATTTTCATTATTATCCTCATCAACAACAACAGCTTCTACATCATTATCACAACCAAATAATTCAACTCCAGAATCATATTTCTTGCTCTCCAATCAAATACCAACAAACATAATTCAAAATGCAATTTTCAACCGCTCTCATCTGTTCGTCGCTCGCCTACACTGCACTTGCAGCTCCAGCTCCAGTGCCCGCTTCTGCACCAGAAGTGGTTACAGCTCCAGTTACAGAGGTTGCAACCCGTCAAACTCCCGGACTTCTTGAGAACCTCTCTCCAGATGTCGCAGCCTTGCTCATAGCACTTGGTCTTGGCGGCCTTTCACCATCCATTGCCGCGACTCTTACCACCGTCAGCCAGGGCGTTAAGCGTCAGACCCCTGGTCTTCTCGAGAACCTTTCTCCTGATGTTGCGGCTTTGCTCATAGAACTTGGACTTGGTGGCCTTTCGCCGTCCATTGCCGCGACTCTTACCACCGTCAGCCAGGGCGTTAAGCGTCAAACACCCGGACTTCTCGAGAACCTTTCTCCTGATGTTGCTGCTTTACTTTTAGAACTCGGACTTGGCAACCTATCACCATCCGTTTACGCTACTCTTATCACTTTGAGCCAGGGTGTTAAGCGTCGAAGTGTTAAGCGTCAAACTCCTGGACTTCTGGAGAATCTCTCTCCAGATGTCGCAGCCTTGCTCATAGAACTTGGACTTGGCGGCCTTTCGCCATCCATTGCCGCGACTCTTACCACCGTCAGCCAAGGCGTTAAGCGTCAAACCCCTGGTCTTCTTGAGAACCTTTCTCCAGATGTCGCAGCTTTGTTGTTAGAACTTGGACTTGGTGGCCTTTCACCGTCCATTGCCACGACTCTTACCACCCTCAGCAAAGGTCTCTAGACCTGAAGTCTAGGAATGCGCCAAAGATGTCTCAGTTAATATGGAAATATACTGATCCTGCCTTACTGATCTGGTAACTGAGATATTTCTGGGTCTACAAGACTTAGTAAAGTGGACAAAATAAGCGGGTGTCATAAATCTTGACAGAATTGGACAGAATCAACTGTATCACTAGCAATTAGTATAATTATGAATTCTAATCCTTGTAATCGTGGTTTTATGAACTATTGTCTCAACCAGCTCACTGTATTGATTGGTCAAAAAGTGACTCTGTGAAATTATTGGTGATATTCTTCGTAACAATAGAGCCTCTAGACTGCAGTCATTATAGCGCTTTGTTTTGAAAGGAAAGCAATAAACATTCAAGGGAATAATCTGTAGCTTTTCTTGTGCATATGCGTCTCTGCAAATGCATAGTCAAGAGCTCCAACTAATACTTCCAGTTGATACGTTCAACATGAATTAATTACAACCATAGTCAAGTAAAACTTTAATAGACAAGAACTTCGTACTCTTACATACTAGATTTACGTTTAGAAGTTAGTAAATTACGAAGTCAAAGTTTATAGTTTCATTTTCGAGATTCTTAGAGCTATCGCTTAACTGATCAGGTATCTAAGCCTGTAAGATTACGATGACCCAGACTAGAGGATTGTACTTAGAAAGTGAGAGCTTCAAATCGAGAGTGATGTTCCCCATTAGTTCCGGCCAAAGGTATCACCTGATATCCTACTGGGCGCTCTCTGTAGCGAAACTTCTACATAAGGTGATGCTCACAATTAAAAGACAAAATCTGTCATAAGGAGATTCGTATCTATCCATCTAATCCACATTATCTATCTATGGTATATACAAGAATTGAACGCCGCTAGGTACATGTTATACTACAAGCTTTTGTGCGATCATGCGATAACTCGTGGTCGTCAAACGCCTCTGATCCATTTTCACAAAAGCCTGGCCATCTAAGCAGAAGCGGTTGATGAGGGTCTTGAAATGCTGCGGCAGAACATGCACCTTTACCAGCCCTAATATCAGCTGCTGCATCGCGCGGAAGTAAATGTCGACTTTGTCGATTAACGGTGCTTGCAAGCCATCAATACTGGCGTTATCGCTGACAATCACCGTGAAGCCAGCGTCCTCCAAAGCCTTGGCCAAGATGCCGGGGGTTGGGGTACCTACAGCGCCAATGAGCGGTTTCACCCGGCGCATCAATACTGCATGCTCTTCGTTCTGTGGGTTATATGCCGGCAAGCTCACCCAGTCCAGCAGTGATATTTTAGCGCCAGGCTTCATCACGCGATAGACCTCCTTGAACAGACCTGGCAGATCCTTGCACAAACTCAGCGCTTGAATTTGGTAAAAGGCATCAAAAGTGTTGTCGGCAAACGGCAGCGGCAGGTCGTTGAAGTCGTGGACAAAAAATTGGTTGGGGATGCCGCGCTCGTTGCTGAAGCTCCTCGCTTGGCCGACTTGGTTGGGATCGATGTTGATCCCCGTCACCTGCGCGCCGGAGAAACTCGCCATATGTGCAGCTACGCGCCCTCGTCCACATCCCAAATCCAGCACCTTGTCCCCGGGCTTCAGCCCAATGTCGCGCGCAATCGACTCTTCGTACAGAAGCTGGTTGTCTAGCACCGATGCGCGTTTGTCCATGTACGGCGGGATGTACATCTTCTCGACGTCGCCTAGTGCGCACATGTGATTCAAGACGCCGTAGTAGGTCACTAGACATTCGTGGACTCGCTGCTGGTAATTCGGACCCAGGGTGGCTATCATCTGCTCCTCGTCGGCCCAGTCAACATTGTAAATGATGTACGAAGCCATGAAGTCGTCGACCTGCTTCGGCGTGAGGTTCTTTAGGTAGCGGAAGGAGGTGAGGAAGGTCTGCTTCCGATTAGGCGACGCCGACCGGTCTACTTCGATGGATGACTCCTGTCGAGCCTCATGGGGCTTAGCTGCCGCCGTTGGCTTCTTGGGTTCTGCCGTCTGCAGTTTATGGGAATGTTTTGGCCGGAAGGCATGGACAATAGGGGAGTAGATCATAGTGATAGCCATCTTTTGGTCTGGTATTGCAAGATGAGGGCGGACGTCAGTGTCTCGAAAGGTCAGTCTATTACTCATATATGATGTTTACTACGGCATTGCTAGAAAGGCCGAGGAAAGCAGGGGCCTCTGGGATGGGTACGACGTCAGGGACCAACGGCAAAAGCGGCACCATCATGCCACTGCCAGAGCTTCCGTACCAAATTAATCATGGTTACTAGGAGCAAAATGGTGAGAGGCTGATAATTTTCGACAGAGCTCTCATCGTAAGCCGACCCCTCCCCTGTCGCTCGCCTACGAGGCCGTCCGTCGACGTCTCCGTCTCCAACCGCGAAGCCGGAAGGCTAGGCCAGGGTTGAAGTGCGATGAGCGTCTGTCTCTCTCACGCCAACTCATTGTCCGTGTCAAAACTCTCACCATTATTCGATGCAGCATTCTGGACGCGGCGACCACCGGGGACAGGCCTGTGGACTGGAAGTGAAATGCGGGCCAGGCTGAAGGCGAGCACGGGATCACCGGGGTTGTGAGCTGGCGGGCGAGCCCACTGCCGCACATCCGGACTTGCTTTATTTTGACAACAGCACCGAAAGCCCCGAAGTCGTCACTTGGTACTTCCGCGGTCCACGGCCAGCAACGAGAGGAAGCCGCGCATGAAAACAGAAACGCCAAGGAGGCACAGCAAATCACTTACAACAAAGCGTCCCCCCTCCTGCGGTGGGAGTTGCTATTGCGTGATGCTCACATCGGACGTTATGACAGTCCGGTCCGCTTTTGTAGGCGAGCCGAACATCATCAGCACAGAATCCAATTTGTGCTAAGCATGCGCCTCTGACCGACTGACCACGCCCTACAAGGATGTTACTGTAGAGATAAGGAGGGGCAGTATATCCTCAATGCTGTGGGGGTGGCTATATGACTAAAGAGTACAATCAACACGTTTCAAGTCTACCTCTAGATAGGTACACAGGTTTTGGAGGAAGGGGAAGATATTCGTAAAATGCTTTTCTTCTTCACATGTTTAAGTTTAAGCTTAACTAAGTTCACTAGTGGTTAGACAAATGTGACAGGCAAGTAATTTGTTCCAGTCGCACAAAACTTAAGACGGGCGCACGAGAAACGGTTAACTTACTTGCTGTCGACCTCCAAAGCGGAAAACTTCAATTTCTAACCGGCTATGGAAAGTAAACATTAGAGGCAACTTACTATTTCATAGTTGCAACTTGTTGTGCTGCGCAGGGGCTTAAATACAGGACCAAAACTGCTCGTTAAGCCTTTGTACCAGGTAGTATGGGAAATGACCAAGCCACATGATTTGGCAAAATCAAAATGACTTCGACTATATGATCTCTACTCGCAGCTCGTCGTTCAATCATAAGTATGGCATGCTGGGGATTACTACCAAAAAGTCCGTACAGTAAATGAGCCACCTTAGATAATGGCAGAGTGAAGCATTTGCAGAACCAGGCACAATAATTTTGTTCTTACTTTCAAATCAAATGCGGGCGGTAGCACTTGATTCGATGGGCGTTGTGTCATACTCGTCGATGCGACCCTCGCTAGCAGCCGTCACCAGGGTCTAGATATCGCAAGGCGAGCACAAGCGGAACATGCCATTCTCAAGCCACCTAGATAATCTGACTTCTCGAACCCCAAAATATCAAAACCAAGCGCTGCTTTGATGCGATCGCTGTACTTGACGGACAAACTCGAGCTAGTGCTTATTGCCCAGAATCAAGAAATCCGACGAGTTCATACCTGGGGCGTTTCCGAAGATGTTCCGTGAGACCATAAAGTAACTCCAAGGGTAAACAAAACCCCGCCGTATCTTGGGCTTCAAGGGAATTTGGCCAATAGCTTTGGAGGAAACGTCATAGGCGAGGCGGTATCGCAGGGGTTTGGTTATCATCGGAGTATTGCATGCATTATCACCATCCTAGGAAGGACAAGTTCAAGCCTCGACATTGTGCTGAGAACGATAGTGAATATATCGAGATGAAGGATACTCGAAAAATTAGGAAGTGCATTTTTTCTAAGACTGTGGCTGCATAACGCGTACCACCTTGCTTTCTTCTTCACCACGTTAAGCATGTATGGCATATTCAGGAACAAGCAGTCACCCAACAAGACGCTAGATCGGCGGACGATATCGCAGCGGCAGTGGACATTATCTCTCGCTTCGGAGTTCTCGGAAATACCGAGGGAGTCGACTCAACCTGCCGAAAAGTCGATCCCGCATGGCGTATGGCTCTGTATCTTTCTCCTCCACACGTTTTTTTGGCATTGAGTAGCTTGAAAGCGATGTTTGTGCTTACCTTTGATGGTCGGAATTATCCTTCTCCATGTCAGGTTGGTTCGCGGCAGAAGGAGCAAAGATCCACAGCATATCAGCCCGCGCGCTATATATGTCCCGTATGCTCCAGTAGTTGCTGATCTTCATATGTAATTTGTGAGGCCAATTCAGATACTCGGGTGATTTTAATCGTAGTAGCCGAGGCGTGACTGCGATTTGTTGGTGCTAGTGGCATGTCAAGAGTACTGCGGGCGTGTTCAATGCTCGCGATACCGTCTCGAGAGTCTTCTATGTTCAGGCATGGGCGAACAGGGAGCAGTTTTGTGGATCGGCTCGGGGTTTTACGTGCCAATTTCATCTAGATATTGATATCCAGACTTGGCGTGATAATGTAGTTTCCAAGATTATTCTGACGCATAATCACCTCTTAATAGCAATATCTTGGCCATACCAAGGGGATCTGTTTCTTGTGTAGATATTCAGAAGTCGAAAGAGGTTTTGCTTGAAGCATTTACCACTTTCTATTTACCTATAAGTTTTAATGCTAGAGAAATGCATAGCGAGCTAGGTGTAGATCACCAATAGGCATAAAATTGCGGCTATGAACCAATATAAGGTTGCGGGACAAGTGATTGGGAGTGGGACTTGAAAGGGGTACCGGTCGGCGTACTGTTGCTGCTGCTTTTAGGTGTTGTTTCAGCTGAATTCTGCTGAGCGCTGCATCCTGCACAGTAGCTCACGTATTGTCGAAGATCAACTTATTATCACAAGGTGCGTTTACAGTAAAAGTATTCAAGTAGGGGCCGGATAGACGACTGTTCATTATCATGCCTTCACGAGAGACGTATGTAGAGTTCATGAAGATATTCGTTCATTACCCTGTCTATACACTTTACAGATCAGCTAGGTATCTACCACTAAGGCAGGTCTAAAACATGATCCTCAGGAGACTTCGACCCCTCTAACCGTAACTAGTTACTGAACATTCTTAGTGACAGCCTGGCTAAAGAATGCCGGAGCCACGTGGTTACAAGGGATGCCGGAGGTGTTTTGGCCAATGATGTTATCGCACTGGTACACCTCGGTTTGGAGAGTTGTGTTATAAAGAGCCAGGCCCTCGGTGGCGTTAACCGAGTTGATGTTCACATCACTGAACATGATGCCGGGACATGGATGGTTGGAGGCACAATACATCGAAGCAGCAATGTTATATTTGGACGTGCCGGTGAAGTTCACCCAGCTGATATCCTCCAGGGCCAAGTTGGATGTGTTGCAACCTTGTCCACTTGCCGTGGCGTAGATGCACTGGGTGACCTGAATCGGCAAGCCGACATCTTGCACCTCGAAGTTTCGGAACGTCACGTTCTTTACTAGGCCGCCGCCGCCTCCGCCGGCATCGCCGTTCGTAGTCACGTCCAGTGCGGCGCTTTGCCAGGTCTTGACGTATGCACAGTCGAGCCCGCCGATGCACCGAACGTCCTCGAACGTCACGTTGAAGACATAGTCTGGGGTCGCTGGATATTGCCCGATTGACCCGATGGTCATGCCGGTGCTACCGTAGCAGGTGATGTTCTTGGCGTATAAGTTTGTCGTGTTTCCTTTGGCGGCTACGCAGTCATCGTTGGTGATAATGGTGGCGTTCTCAATCAGGATTGTGTCGCTGTTCCAGGAGTCGAAGCCGTCCGTGTTGAACGTACTAAACTTGGCGTTGTTGGATGTGGCATTGGTGTAGTAGTTTGTTAGAGACACGTTCTGGCTTTTCCAGACGAAAAAAGCCCAGAATTGCGGTTGGATGCTAGAAGCAGTCGAAATTAGTTTTCTCTGTTATATGGATCTTTTAAAAGGACACCCTGCTCTTACATGCTCAGACTATCAATTAATACATTAGTAGAATTGTAGACCGTGATAGTGATAGGTCTGCCCGGCAGGTTGGCCGTATTTGCGCTGAACGTGTACCACGATTGGCCATGGCCATCGATCCATCCTCCATCGCCTCGGAGAGTGACATTAGTGCCACCAAAGAGCCATGAAGTAACCTGATTTTGGAAGATGACAGACCAGGAGTGACTGCGCCAGTAGGGGATGTTATCTGTAAACTGCAATACACCACGTAGAATAACATCAACATTAAGCAGGTTTGTGGTGTTCAAAACGGTAGCAATGTTGAAGGTTCCGTTACTGAAGATAACGGTACCATTGATGCCGCATATATTAAAGGCTTCGTGAATGGATGGCACATCGTCCACTGGGAGGCCGCCATGAGTTAGCGACTCGGGGTAAAGGGTGCAGGTGGATCCTTGATTGACAACAAAGCCGGCCACTGCCGAAGCAAGGAGAGTGAGGGAGAGAAAGCGCATGACTTCTCTTGTACCAATATGTAGCTACTACTCGCTGCTGTAGATGCTATCTTGGGCAGCTATAACAGCGTCAAGGTAGCCTTATATACACATAAGTAACATCTGCGACATCGGCATTATGAGATCTAATTGGCATAAGGCCCTCTGACTCGGCCCTATTATGACCTCAAGGAATGATGCTGAAGCCCAAAACGGAGTCTCATGGAGGAAGAAGCCTGCCGGAGTATATGCGGATGTCGAGGCTGGAGAGTCATTGGTGGACTAATCGCTTAAAACAGGTGCGGTGCCATGGGGGAAAGAGTGGAAGGTGGGGAATAGTTACATCTACTCCAAGAGTAATCATTCTGATGCGGGGTAGTCTCCAACCCCACCTCTGCCAGCTATGCTAGGTGACGTTTTACGCTTGAATGCTTGTTTTGCGGGCTTGCACTTAGCCGTTTGTCTACTTTACTACCTTAAGTCTTAGCGGTGTGCAATCGGGCTGCATTGCACGAGTAAGTTCCGTGCCAGAACCCGGGGATGTCGAGTCGTAGCTTTTACCCTTTATAGTACTGGTAAACTGATCCACGCACGGCCAAGGTGGGTATTGAAAACAACGACCTAGCTGACGTCGCTATGGTTAATAGCAAGTTAGCATCTTCCAAGTGCAGTGCCCGAATGGAAATTGCGCTAGGTAATTGCGCGAGCTAAATCGCGTTCTAACAGTCTGATTACTGATTACAAGTTCTCGGAAAAAAGATAAATTACTAGTCGAATCATACAAACGAATCCTGTAGGGCAAACCAAAGATCAAACAGTGTAATCAACTCCTTCCTCTTGCAATTAAGTGTAAGCCCTCCCTTCCTGATCATTAAATATTGCCCTCGTATGTCTTGCTTCAAGGATATTGTACCCTGCTGAGACATGTCGCAGATATTCTGATATGTTCTGCAATAAAACCTCATCCGATTTCTCGCTATCGATAACCAAACCAAGCTTCGAATCCGACAGTTCGCGAACCTTCAGCGTGTGGTTATACTGCTTTGCATTCTTTTCGCCCGATACGCTGTCAGCATCGCTTGGAGGAGAATTGATAGCAAGAAAAACCATATGGCTAAGAGATCTCAACTCGGAAGTGTTCCATCCGTAGCTTACTACGATGACAGTGTGGATGAGCGCTATGAGGATATGCAGAAGAACAACTGCTACCGCGAGGCGCCTAGTAAGGTTGTTCATTGAATAGCTGTAACCGTTTCGAAGAGTTGATACTGTGACGGCAGTAGCGCCGGATGTGTTGAATTGGTGGCTAGTCGTAACAGATAAACCACGGCTCAATGCTGGCGTCAGACCAAGCTTAAGAGTTGCGATGAAATCTGCATCGTATTTTAAAGCAGCTGCGACACTTGTGTCCAGTTTAACTCTTGCCATTGCATCCACTATAAGCAGTGAGAGCGAGGTTACAAGTGGTTCTAACCAATATACCCAAACTTCTGGGAGTAACATATTTGTCGCAAGTTGAAAAATAGATGAGTTTAGAGGTAGAGCTTGGTCTGCCCAGTCAGCATCTAACTGAACGTGCGTGCCTCCACTAGGGGGATATGGTGTATTCCCATGATTTCCATAAAGTGAATATGAATCTAAGCCAGTGTTCCAAAATTCGTTATAGATAGAAGAATGAATATAGGCGTCATTGAAAGGCTCTATATAAGTTTCTATTGGTATCCAATAAGCGTATATGGAGCATGTTAATTCCAATAGTCGCATTAAGGTGCTTTGACAGTTATGAACGCTGCCGCGATAGACGGTGTGTTGCATTCTAAGTATGGAGGATCTATCCAAACTGCTGCTGTTGAATTTGACTCATTCCATAAGTCTAACAAGATCGCAGAATCTACTGTCCAGGTTTGAGAGCCCATCGTCGGAAATGTTAATTGTAGGTTCATATCCGCAGTCTTCAAGGTATATCCACTCTCTAGGATTATAGTGTGATTACAAACCGAAAGAGCTTCAGGTCTAAAGGTGAGATTCCGTTTGGAAATGATACACCGTACCTAATATTATGCGTGCCACCATATCGAACTCCACGAGGACCAAATTTGGATAGGAACCTGGATGATAAGAGGATGTTGTCAATAGATGTAAGTGTTGTCTCGGACGAGTAACAACTAAGATCTTGATTTGAGCACGAAATCGATGCAGCCTCCAAAAATCGAGTATAGTGTTCCAAGGCTGCAGGCGGTGACATTGGCATTGTAATGTTCGCATAACTATCCAACAAGTCCCAAGATGCCTGAGAAAGGATCTCCGAGAAACCACTCCAGGGACAGTGGCCTGGGGTTGAACTATAGACGAATGTGCAATCAGAGGGCGTGAAATTTTCCAAGGTAATATGAGTAGGCCATAGCATAGATTCGACTGCAGAGGCATAGAAAGGTACAAGCGGAGGCATAGAAAGGTTCGACTCCGGAGAAATTGGAATCTTTGAAACAGGAGGCATAAAAAGAGTCAGAGCCCAAGACAGGGTCGACTGCAGAAGTGGTCTCCAGACCGCTGGGCTTATCACCTTGGCTCAAATATGCCCAATTATAATCAAACTACTAGAAAAGCATTCACCAGCTTGAAAGCAGTTAAATTATCCTGGTCTGGTCATTGAGAGAAATTGGTTTCTTTTTTTTTTTCTTTTTTGGATATAATACCTCATTATAAGTGAAGTCCACACGAAGTTTCGGGACTCATCGGTTCATCGGGCCTTTCAAGCAGCTTGTTCTCCCAGCGCAAGGGTTGTAAAGATAGTAGACGCACCTCGCATCCTAGCTCGGTGTAGAAACTCGTTTTAACATTTTGCTGAAAATCGTTCTTGAAGAGTATATAATTGATCTTTTGTAGTTATGATTCAGTATATCAGTAGAGATGGCTATGAGACAAGTCATTGTGACTAAGATTTATATATTTCATTATTCATAGTTCGTCAATAATTAACTATATCATTAGTAACTAGAACTAACACCATTTCCACTCGGCCCAACATTGCTTATAAACACCACCAGGACCGCGCAATACGCAGCTGCGGCACCTAGAATCTCATGCCTCCGAGCTCGCGTGAACAGAGACAAGACAGCTGAAAACACAAGAGTGAAGACAAGGAGGACCCCGATGGTTACAGCGGTTGTCGTCGTGTCTTGTACTTCATTGCTCAGATGCCATAGCACATAGATGGGTATAATTAGGAGTGCAAGGATCATAGCAGTGATAATCATCGTTACCAAAGCATCGATCCGACCTTTAACATAGAGAATGGTGTTCTCATCTGCTTTGGCTCGGGTCTCAGGAGAGCAGAACAGGTACTGCGCATTGTCAGTGGGAAATGCAGTGGTTAGGATATTGAAGTCTCATACCCGGATTGGAGGACACGCAAACTTTTGAAGGCCCTTCTCGACTGTCGCATCTAGCCATGCGTTTTCCCGTCCCGGTTTCAGGGTAATAATATCTTCTTTGTATCGGATGTAATGTTCCGAATCGCAGACCGGCTGCTCGTTTTCGAAATACGTCCTCACACTCTTGTAATCTCTCTTGGCAGGCTTGTTCAAAGTTGCTAAATTCTGCGCAATGGCCAAGAGTTCTGCATATTCACGGAACTTGGCTTCTATTTTCTTGAGGAGCTTAGTTCTTGGTCTCTCATCAAGGTCATCGTTGGCTCTAGACGTCAAATATATGTCATCGTCGTTCTTGTCGAGCGTATCGAGTTCTTCCTCGAGAGCTCTGACTTGATCTTGCTTGTAGAGAAGCAGTCGTGATTGAATGAAACCGAACCTTCGGTACAGCATGAAATTCTCGTCGCTATCGAGAAAGGCTGCTAGGGTTGGATATCCATCTGGGCAGTCTTGGAATCGCCTAACTACAGGAAGACACTCCTGGTCGACCTCTTTGCCCTGCCAAGATCTTGAAACGAAGCCTTTTATATGGGATGACCATCTTGAAATAGTGGAAGGCGCTAGCTTTCAGTATCAGTGGTCAAGGCTCAATTATTCCATTGAGTGAGTCTCACAATCTCTCGAATCTCCTGCCGACTCTACCGCCGTTGGAGCTGGGCTGGAGTGCGATGGCTCAAAATCACGATGCTTTTCGTCATCGACATTGATGTCGCTACACCTTCTCCCTTGTCCCCGCTCCATAGAATCAATATCGTCGGCGACCATGGTGTGAAATCCGAAAGTCGATCAAAGTCATGTGAGGGCTTGAGTTCCTTGTTTTGGCTGGAGTCAAGCGGGTTCACCGAGGGTCTTTGTATAGGGTATTTGGGCTGACTTTTCAAGAAGGAGGAGGCTGAGCAAGGCATTCCCACGGTCATGCAGGCCGGGGGCTGGGTGCAGCGACACCCCACTTTGCAGCTGACATCTCACCAAAGTGGCCACTCTTACGGAGCTACATACGTTACATTCGAGTTCTCACAAGGGAGGAAGCATAACTTGGTACTCGGTGTCATTCTGGAAGAAAGTTCAGAGCCTCGAGGCTGTCTCGACTGCGAGGCGATTACTTGTTGCGAAAGCCTACCCTAGATTCCATAGCTATCTCTTCAAGCGACTTTCAGACACCCACTCCCCATTGTTGTATGCCTCTCCATCGGACGAGATTTGATACTCCCACTTATTTGTGCCTGAGTTTAACTGCTTCTGATCAATCTTCATTGGAAAAGCAGTGTTGCCGTCCTTCAACCATACTTTCCACCCGGGGGCGAACTGCGCGGGCGGCTATCCCCATTCATCGCCCGGTTAGCGAGAGGCCTGCTGAGCTGAAGTGAGATAGATGTCTTACGGCTTTCTTCGCTCCTCTCCTTGGTACTACATATGAACGACCCTCATGTGCTTCGTCATCGTCGCTGGTTTCGGTCTATACACGATCTTGAATAAGACTTTGTCCCGGGGTGACAAGAGAAAGAAATTGTGGAGCATACGATGGTGCGATCTTCCACGTCTTTTTCTCCTGCGTCATTCATGGTCGCCAGCGATACGGCGCACGAGGCACACAAATGGCGGAGGAGCAGGTTGTGTCGAGAGCCTTACTGCAACGCTCGATCCTGTCAGCGATTTTCTGATCTGGTCGGGATTCCTGTTCGTTGCCGCTCAAGAATGCCTTGCGCCACAGACTATATATGCGTAGGGGTAGGGATGGCTGAGGGGCGATGCTGACAGCGAACCCCTTCGAAATGATGCCCCAAGATGAGATAAAGCACCGGCGATGGAGAACCACAACTGGATGGTTCGGTTAGATGCAGTTCGTGAGAGAGCTGCTGATGTTGGCTTTATAGGTGTTCGTTGAAGGAGGAGGAGAATGCGCCCACTGTCCCGCCATAAGGCTGGCGATTATCATGATGCACCCGTTGCTGTGCGTCATTCAGACCCCTGTCGCCAACTCCATATTTCAGTCCTGTTTGCCTGGCTGTGTGCTGGGCCGCGTGCATTCCAGCCGGACGTAGCTCGGCCCACCGTGTGTGCTGTGGTGAGAACGTTAAGATCAAAGGGTTATGTGACTATACTACCAACACCACATTTCAAGGCTCACTCAGGCACCCTCTTTTTTCCTCCCGCTCTCTCCCTCTTTAAACATATTATATCCTCAGTTCGGCCTCTATAGATCCCATGCATCGTTCATGGCAATACAGAATATCCTCAAATTCTGAGATGGCCCAACGCGGCTAGCTTCTGCTGACGGACAGGCCATTTTTGAGGCGAAGCACTGCAGCCCCCAAAGCGAGGGCCTCAATTATTCAGCACACCGACCCCAATCTCACTCTTCTGCATCACCATGGCGGCATGCGCTGCCTCTAAGGTTTGTGGGCTGAGCTCATACATGTAGGTGCAAGATTAATTCATACTTCCCCATAATCTCCGTCTCCTATTCTTTCTCTGGCTCCAGTTTGCTATGAGTATAGCCCACACAGCATTGAGCTTCCTCACTCGCGCTGTGTACCCGCGACAGCTTCGTCTGACTCTGTCAAGTCTGCCCGTCACACTTGAGTCGGGCAACTACCTATAGAGCGACAGCTTGCGATTTATTCATGATACAACATGGCGTCAAGGTCTCCCGATCAGCATGCTTCTCGACCGGAGATGGCCTCCCACGATGCTCGGAAAACCACGCGTAACGATCGCACAGCGTCGCCCTCTCGACAGGACCACGCGGCTCCCGAGAACACAACTCTGCAGATTGCTTGGGACAAGTCAATGGAGGGCATTGGGGGCGTGGGACTACCACATCGGAACACGGCGGTACTGATGATCTCTTGGGCCGACGAATTGGACGATTTGAAAACGACGAAAGAGGTTGATGATCTTGCGATCGTTTTCGAAGACAAGTTTCGATACAAGGTGGTGAAGAAGCGATTGGAGGCAGGAAAGAGGCCGCAGATCCAGGTGCAACAATACCTGGCCAATTTTGTGTATGATCATGACAGCAGCAATACACTGCTGATTGTTTATTATGCTGGGCACGGTGTGCACCCCGGAAAGCCTGGACAATTGACCTTAGCGGGGTAGGCTATCCGTGCATTGCTAGGAACAGGGCATTAACATCTATTGGTAGAACTCGACGCCCCAAGGAACAGATCACGAAACGTAACTCGGTAGTGTGGCATGAGGTATGTGAAGTTTTACCAAGGGTCACCCGCTCTGCTAACCATTGCTACCACAAGGCTGAACCCATTATCAAAACGGCCGAAGCTGATGTCTTATTCATTTTCGACTGCTGTTTTGCCGGAAACATGGCCAAAGTGGAAGACCGTGCGTATTCCGAACGCAAGTTCGAGTTCCTGGCCGCCTGTGCGAGCACTTCTGTCACCCCGATGCCAGGGGAACGCTCGTTTACATCGGCCTTGATATGGGCACTTGAGCGGCTAGTAGAAACGCGGCCCCAATTCACAACCATGGAGCTGCAAAACAAGATCAACCACGAATCGCCCGACTTCCCCAAAGATCAGACGGTTCAGCTAATGGAGCGAGGTGACCCGTGCCTCCAGAAGCTTGTTCTTGCACCCCTTCCTAAGCCGGGAGAACAAAATACGACCACTTATGCCCCGAAGAACAAGAAGGCATCTCGCATACAGTTATACCTGGACCTTAGGTTCTTCTACGACCATACGCCGGACGAGGATGAGATATTGCGACTCTCGGCGGGGCTACGGGAGCTCATTCGCACCGAGAGTATATCTCCGCGGCATATTAGCTGGGCGGGACTGAAAACAGCCGACATGGTACGAAATGTTGCACAGAAATGGAGGCGCCTCACCATCAAGGACAAACAAAACCCATTTTCCCAATCTCCACAATCTCCTTCGGGGCCTTTGAATAACTGGACGCAACAACCCGCACCAACGAATCTGCCCACGCCTCCTGAAAGTGATGCGGGCACGGTTGATACGTCTGAGAGCTCTCCGCGCAACGAGACGACCAATATTGCCATGGAGAACGTCAGTATTGATGCGCACGTTGACAACCTTACCATCCACAGGGCTCTGGCGGATGAAGCGAGTGGCTCGGATTATCGCGTGGGGATCTTTATCGTTGGTCTAGTCAGCATGCTCCTGGAATGTTTCCGAAGGCTCAGGCCCGCCGAAGCACCAGCAATGGTGTTGTTATCCTTCTGCGCTTATGCTTGGTATATGACTGCACTCCATGAGAGAAATACGGCGGCGGCTGGAAGAACATGGACCTCCAGGTACTTCTCCCTTATAATCGCGGGCATTTCGGTCTTCATATGTTCGCATGTTCTGCTTGCCGAAGGCGGCGTCTTGAGATGAATTGATTTCTGGCATTTGGCGTTACAAGGATGGGAGATACCAAGCATCGCATGTTCTATTGTTATTGGTTTTGAATCAAAGGTGTCGTGTGATCATACAACAGGCAAGTGCATATAGCTCTCACATTTAATTCTACATAATCAATGTAACCTCCATTGACCTGCCTCGCATCGCTGCAACTATCTATACGTCACATTTTGAGTTGATCGATGGTGCGTCGAGCACGTGTGTACGTCCAGATTATGATTCGCCAGATCTCATTGGCAGACTGCCAGATCCAGCGTCACCAGGTATTTACGTAATGAAGAAGGCAGCATGTATAGGTATATCAATGATAAGGGCCAGCCCTTCACAAGGCGGGCGTTATCCCTTTGCCCGTCAAGGCCAAACTTTCCGAGATATGGAGGCGCATTGTTTCCCGTTCTAAACTAATCTCATACGGGAAGGTGTAGACACGGGCCTATTAGCAAATTATGGGGTAGGCCCACCCCACTTACGATTATTCGTGCTCCTCATGCAGGTGCGATTACACTGCTTATGCTACAGTACAGACTTGTAGTTCAAGTCAAGTGACTCCAAACAATATCAAGAGTGCTGCTAAAGGTTTGATGATATTTGGGGGTTGAAGTATCTGGTTAGGATGAGTGATTGATTGAATTGGAGATGGCTCGTCAGAAGTGAGTCGTAAAGCTGGGTTTGCGTGGATTTCTAGCTGTCAGATCATGTAACTAATAGTTCTGGGCTGCCTAAAAGTACTCTAGGATATAGCATTATATTACTCTTTTGCCAGCCTAATAATCTCCGAGCTTTTGCCAAACACTGTCATGATAATTCATTCAAAGCTGGCCATTTCAAGCTTAATATCAAGCTTATAACGGATAGCGATACGCTAAATTCTTACGCTAGAGAGCAAATATAAACGTCAGCTTGATCCTCTGACATCAAATTTGGAAGCTGGTTAGGAAGTATTTCCACTTACGTCCGTGATATCCAAGAAAGTAGGATCAATCTCCTCGTCATTCTCGTCATAAAACTTCTCCACCTGAATCTCACCCGTCTCCATCAGACGATCCCGTCTCTTGTTCTCCCGCCACAGCGCATAGCCGATCGCAAGCTGTCCACCCGAATCAGCACCACCCTACCAGAGTCTACGAATGGGAGGAAGTCGGCTTACCAGGATACAAGGACAGAGCACATAGGTCGCCAGAATGACGCCCCATGGGATATAGTACCGCGGCGCATAGCTCGCCTTCCACATCTGCGGCGACAGGAGATTGCCCAGGCAGTATCCGATCAGAAGCATAGCGTTAGTCGTCGTCTTCTTCGTGTGCCCCGTGTTAGTGGCCGCGCACCACGACAGCGCAAGGACGAAGCCCGAGGTGCCCAGACCGCCGAGGTAGATGCTCGTCAGGAGCCCGCCTTTGTTGTCCCAGGACAGCGTGACGATCATGATCCCCGCGACAATGTTGGGGATGAAGTAGCAGGCGCCGATGATGGCGCGCGCGTTGTTGAATTTCTTGACGAGTAGCGTGGAGGAGTAGACTGGTTTGGTTGTTTAGCTGGTGTTAGGCTTGTGGATGGGGCTGGGTGTGCGCTTACTGGTTAGGATCTCAATCACGCCGGATACGCACCCGAGGAGCGTCGTTTGCCATGTTTTGAAGCCGAATGATTCTATAGACAGCCAGCCCGGTTAGAACTTGTGAAAGATCGGGAGGAAATGTCAACTCACGGATAATCAATGCGGACTGGTTGGTGAGCGAATTGGGCACGTTGTTCAGCGCGGCGAAGACAGCGAACTGTTACTGTGTTAGTGGTGGGATTTTCACCTCGTGCGTAGAGGTTGTGTTACCGCCCAAGGCTTCCAATCCGTCAAAGCTTCGATGAATTGTTCCTTCTTCCAGGTCTTATTCTCAATACCGGTCGAGTGGGATCGGAGACGTTCAATGGCGATGATTTTCTCCTCTTTGTTGAGGAAGTGCGCTTTCATGGGGTTGTCGGGGATGAAGAACCAGAAGCATATGCCGACTACGAGGGTGATGGCGCCGGTGATGATCATGTAGAGGCGCCATGGATGGATGACGTCTGGATTGACGTGCAGGACCGCAAACGAGATGACGCCGTTGAAAATCTGAGCCGTGCCTAGTTGTTGGTTCATTCGTAAGCGGTGTTTGGTGTGGTGTGGTGGTATCACTTACCATTCATCAGGAACCAAAAGCCGACTCGACGTGTTGCCTCGACGTGGGTATAGAACATAGACGTCTTGACGAGCGATTAGCATATGCTGCTACAGATCCATTGAGGGATCACCTACCACAATCAGGAAACCAGCAGTAATGCTGCCCTCGCAAATTCCTAGCAGGAGACGGCAGACAACTGTTCGTATAAAGTCAGTCTTAGTATGGAAATTCCCGTCCATTCTACTTACAGAGACCAGCAAAGTTATGGCAGGCAGCCTGCGCGCAAAGAACACTGCACATCCACCGTTAGTACGTGATACTCATGGCATGCATGCAAGTTCAACACTCACACGCCCCACACCAAAATATTACACGCCATCCATTTGCCGGGGGGGAACTTCTGAAGGCCCAGTGTTTGCGGCCATTCGAAAACCAAGTAGGCCAGGTAGAAAATCGTCCCAAGCCAGCTGTAGCTGCGGTTAGTTCAAGTTCCTGGAAAGTCGACCACGGGCGCGCCTTACTTGTACTCTGAAGCACTGAGATGGTTGTCCGTCTGTATTCGACTTAGTCTGCGTCATCACCAGAGCCAATGGGTTGCGGGATTACCTTGATTCCAAGAATCGAGCTTGAACCGAGCGTGGTCTTGTCTGTGAATTGGACGAAGTACAAAATCATCCTAGTTCGATCATGTCAGTTGTGGGTTCAGGACTTCTAGAGAAGCGGACAGCATTCACATCAGAGGGAGCAAGTTCCAATCAATCTTCCTCAGGACTTTATGCGCCTCCTTGGGATCAATCTCGCCATGGAACCCGGACACGAACGCAGCTGCTTCGTCGACGTCGTGCAGGGCTAGATGATGCACCTCCTCCGACTCACCATTCGCAGCGCGGGCTTCGGTGTCCCCTGTGACATTATCTACCGGGTGGTTCTTCTCCGTCATGGGTTCAGCCATTGTGAGCGACAGGCTTCAATATCTCAATCGCAAGAAATCCAAGAGGAAACAAAAACTACGGGCGAAGTGGGCAAGCTTGACAGGAATATAGCACGTTATCAAGGTTCGCCCTTATCACAAGACGTCGCGTAGAGTGGCGGTAGGTGGAGATAGCGGGGAGGCAGCTTGCTCCGTTATCTTGCCTATCTCTTCCTTCTCCGTAGCAAAAACACTGCTCCTTACTCCATCCCCGGCCTGGGCTGGCGCAGGAGGGGGAGTTGGGCCAATTACTTGATAAGAACCATTCCACAAGTCGCTCGACCTGGGTTGGGTTGGTGTGCGCGGGAAAACCGCGTGGACAATCTATCGCTGGAGAGGTTCATATAGTACAGAGACCGGCACGAGCCGACACCGGCGCGGTCACTGGACGGATAGGCATCGTGGCTTGGATTTTGTTTAGGACCAGACTAGTAACGCTCAGTAGTCATCGATGTTCGTCCCAAGTTCTGGTCTAGGGACTAGCATAGCGTTATCGTGTGGCTATCAGCGGGAGCTATGGACGGGAGCAGCCATCGCATCGCTTGTTACCTAAGCTCAACTACGAGCGGGGCACCGCAAAGGTCAAAAGGACATTTCAGAGATGAACGTAATGTTTTCTGTCTCTCGTCTTAAAGTCATCTTTTCTACGTTCCTTTCCTCTGTGGACCTTTCTGCACATTTTCGTTAATTGTTGAAGTACGAAAGGGGCTGCCAACATATCACCGTCACCCTCCCCGCTTTCTGCCATGCTCCAGACTCAATTAGGGAAAGTTCGTATACAATTTAGGTATAAAAGTCCCTGCTATTTTAATCCTACCCCACTGTCTGGGCCCCCTTTCTATGCCTGACCTTTTCAAGCCTAATAAGTATAGAATTAATAAACAATATTATAATGCTCTGTAGCTGATGTTTCCTTCTCCTAGATACAGTCGCTTGCAAGAACCGGACTTTTCCCTTTCCACCTCAACGCCAATTTCATTGTCATTAGAATCGTCACTGTCATCATCCTCCACATCCTGCACCGACCTCTTCGTGCCTCTCTGCACAGAAGCTTCAATGATAGTGACCTTGAAACCTCTACATCTATCGTCAGCTTCTTCGATCCTCTTCATACTTTCATTCAATCTCTGCTCAGCACCTTCTGCGCGTTCGAGGGTGGCGATCGTAATGACGTGGCTCAGATATCGAAGGACATGCGCGCAAAGATCAACGAGGGAGTCTTCGTAGTTCTTCTCCAAGCTCATGTTGGGCCATTGTTGATACATGCTTTCCATGACATTGTATCGCGCGATAAGCGTCACAATGTCGGCAAGATGTGAAAGGACAATTTGCATCGGCGACTTCATCTTCGAACGAGTGCAGACGAGGACGGCTTGTCCCAGGCACACCCAAGCTATCGCACCGATTTTGAACTTTAGAGTGACCTGTATCACTTTGATGATATCTGAAATTCGCCCCACAGATTGCGATACATTCGCGCTTCCAGATAGAGCTTCATTATGTAGGTCAACTGGGATGATGGCGAGAGCGCGAGTGAGTCTGTGAACTGCCAGAACGGCGACCTGCTCATCGGAAGCTGACTCTGCAGGAGCCGCGTGGACCGTCTGAAAGTACTGGCGGGATTGATTCCATGCTGCCGCGAGACTCTCGCTGCTTTCCAGCTCGGTATCTTGTAGTTTGGCGAAACCACGCCACCAGAGTTGAGCGAGCTGCGCTGCAGAAGGAGTAGCGGTCGCGGCGATAAGAACGGCGTTGTCCTTGTTCATTTCCACGGCTGTATAACACCCGGAAGGTTCATCCAGAGCGATTTCTTGCTGGGATGGATCAGAGATATCTTGAGTCAAGGAAGTTATTACGTCTTGTTTCGCCTTCCGCAAAGCTTCTATGCCGGCAGGAGCTTCAAGATCACTATCCTCATCATCGTAGTCGCCGGAGCTTTGAGGAGATTCCGTCAAACTCATGTTCGATTCTGGATTTTGGAATATCGAAGGGGTCGTTAGCACCAACGCACTAAACGAAGAGTGTGAAGGTAAGGACGGCCCAGCCGTAGATGGCCGGTGATTGGCTAAGGAAGACTTAAAGCAAACTCTTTGGTTGTAGCCATTACACTGGCGGTTAGATTTTGCACAGTTCTGGCACGTAGGCTTTTCTTCTCCACATCGAATACGTCTTCTACGACAAGCTGTAATATAGGTATCAGTGGGAAGACGCAACAAGCGATTCGGTAATGGAACTCACTCAGACAGCCTGCTTTTGTCCTCTTCCGACCTGGGGTTTCTGATCTAGGATTCTGAATCGCACAAGGAACTACATTCCCTGATTCTAGTCCCAGATCTAGATCCTCTGGCATCATCCCGAAGTATGTTGGCGGCGTTGGCTCGCTCTCAGTCTGTTCAGTGCATTCCAACCGGGTACTTTCTGCACTTTTGTGAGGTAGAACCGCACGGTTTTGTGCGCTTTGCTGGCCTGATATTGGTACTGTCTGTGCTGCCTTCATCTGCCTAGCAGCCCCAGAAATTTGAACATGGAAGGTTTTCCAAGCCCGTTTCTTATAGATTAGCAAAAGTTCAGAGTCCCCTCTCCGACGATAGGCATCATGTTGCTGCTGAGTGACCTGAGTCTTGATAGACATCCAGAGTTTGTCCTTTTCTACATCGCTTGCTCGAGCCAAGAGCTTCTCAGCGTATTTGCTGGCGAAGAAATCCTCTTCCGGTGTCATGTCCTCGAAACCGCGAGGAACTGCATCGATAGGTAGGGGAGAAGTCTGTAGGCCCATCATTGCCCCTGGCGCCGACATCTGAGGCAGCGGAGCCGGAGGAGCATCGACAGACGATGGACGCATTCTTTCAAAAGCCATACCAGCTGCTACGTTTTGTGGAAGACGCGGACGTTGCTGGGTTGGTTGTTGATTCTGCACAAATTGCCCTGAAAACTGCTGTTGCAGTTGTGGTGTCCCCTGCATAGCAGCTCCCAGTCGAGCGCCTTGCATATTTTGAATTTGTATGTAGCGCGCTTCGCGCCTTCTTATAGCCTCGTGGTACTTTTCTGGAGACAGTTTTGTCAAATGCTGTCGTTGCTCAGGGGACGTTTGGGCCATCGTTGCCGGAATAAATCTAGGGTTATTTGTAGCGTTTTCTGGATTTGTGAGGTCCTGAATTTCTTGCATAGAGGAGGTATCCACGGGCTGTCCAGATAGTCTTTGCTGGTTTGCCTGTAAAGTTTGATGATTCATCAGCTGTGAGGGTCTGGCCATCGGCATGTTGAGTGCGTTCATCGTCGGGCGCTGCGGAGGAGGCATCGGTGCAGAACCCATATTTCCTGGTTCCCTTTGCTGGCCTATCTGTTGGGAATTAGCCTGCGCTTGTAATCGCGCTTGTAACTGTTGCTGAGCCTTTTGTTGCTGTTGAATATGCTCTGATGAATTGACAGGCCGTGCCATGGGTCCTCCTCTCCTTGACGCTTGAGACTGCGCCTGTGTCATTTGATCGATTCCATCTGGTATACCAGGCTGGATTCCAGTATACTGTTGGGCAAGCATGGCTTGACGAGCAGCTTGTGCCATTTGATACTTTATCTGCGTTTGCTGTTGCTGCTGGTGAATCTGCTGTTGCTGGCGCAATTTCTGTTGGCTGGCAAGCTCTGCTGCTTGATTGGCAGTTAGACCATTGCTTACTTGCGAGTTCGGTTGTGCCTGTGGGTTCTCGGGACCATTTTCCATGAAAGCTAGATCTTGGTTCGTCGAATCGCTTTGATGCCAATTTTGAGAATGCCATTGCAGAGTCGATGGAATTGGGCTCGGCATTGAGAAATCCGTCTCCCCATATTGTGCGTTTATAACTAGTGCAGGCCGTTGAAGGGTCGACACCCATTCCTCGGCGGATGAATGAGATATGTTGAAACGCTTCACGGTGGAAGCTACCATATCTGCCTTCCACCGTTCATCTGTTACAGACTGGTTTTTCTGGGGTTGGGAAACCACACCTGTAGGCTTGGTGTCTTTGGGACGCTCAGATCCTATGTTATAGGATATGCAGTTCTCTTCTTCTCCGAAAGGAGCGGTGTCCAAGATGATAAAGCCATTGAAAGTTTGAATTTAACTTCTAGAGGACCCAAGAGACTCCAGCTCTTCATTTGCTCGCTCCCGCCTATCTTTTCGCAATTCGTTCTCATATTCCGTGGAAATGTGGCGAAGTCCATTATTCACTTTAAAGTCGTGCGAATATTCTTGGAGTTGCCAATGTAAGTTGAATGGAAATTCCACTTACACACTATACCAATAAACACCATAGAGTCAGTATAGGTAGAGCCATATAGGGTTGTTGGGGTCTTCCATACACTCTAAACTCGAGCCATCAGCTGTACAACTCTGTTATGTTTCACCTGATCTTACCATATTATTAGAGCCCATTCCGATCAAGTTACAACCAGAAATCTCTTCGGTCTGTGTACAACCTCCCAATATTGAAGGGATGAGCAGCCTAGCAAAGATTTGATATCGAATCTAACAACATTCAGTCGGGTTATGCGTTGGATTATTATAGCTTGTTAAGGCAGAAGCGGAGTACCTTGCTACAGTAGCACAATAATTGCTTACCAACCAGCTGTATTGCATTCCGTAATCATAGAAACGGCCGTCACACCTATCAAAGTTACGACATTCGTTTCCTGTTCGAGCTTGTCTTCCAAGTTGTTGAGTTGCAGTCGGCACTCCGCGACACTACGGCGCATATTTTGGAAACCTTGATTTTTGCGCTAGCTGGCAAGTTGGTCGATATCTGTAAGCGTTATTACAATCTTGTCAGCTTCATTGAGGATGTATTGAACATCGCGCAGTACCGTCTGGAGACCGGCACCATCGGCATAGTCCATTGAGCACAAGACAATCAAACTTAAAGAATGGTTCAATGACGGCGACGATGGTTTCACAAGCCCAAGAGCATTCAGTGAATTAAAGACGTAAAATAGGGCAGACAAGCCAAAAAGGCGGGCAATAGTACTATTCCCCAAATTGGCCATTCTGGGCAGACAGTAGCCAAATTTCTTTTCTTCAGGTTGCTACCGTTAGAAAAGCTGGTTTTGATGTAAAATTCTAATGCTCAGCGACCTTGTTATTGCACCATGTAGTAGGCTACAGTCATCCAAACATGGCTGTAACTTAGAATAATATCGAGACTGACGATACACTATCTTTGCTCAATGAAACATACTTCAAATGGTTCAGGGCAACGATGTCTAGCCAGAAGAAGAAAATAATGTGTCACTTGAAAGAGTAATGTAGAAACATAGGATAAAACCAAGGTATCGGCTTTTCTCAAGGGGGCACGCTCTGCAGGATCTGGCACCCTTTCTCCCGGGAAGCAGAGGCGAAGGTCGTAACCGAGTCCTATGAGGATGAGTGTTGGTGGGAACTTTGTTTGGATGGCTTGATGTGTGCAAGGAGTCATTGAGTAACTGTGATAAGGAAAACGTATACAGCTGATATTTTGTTCAAATCTATATGATTACGGTTCAAGACAAAAGCAATACCGACACCTCCACTGGTAGCATGTGTCTAGTCTCCATGACTTCGATGATAGCGATAACACGATGCATATAAGAATAAGGATTAATATCATCTTATCCAAATCAACGCAATTTTATGTTCGCAGTTGCGATGCCCGACCCTTCTGCATAACCAAAGCTGACTCTGACAGAACTGACTCTCTCAGCCGCCAGTACCTACTTCTACTCGCAGATCCATGCCACACACGGATAAAGTAGGAATCCAACCTTTGTCCTAGCTCCGTTGTTTAGCTTTGAAGTGGTCAAAAAGGCAGTCTGTTAATTCTGACAGCGATTTACTTCGAAGCTGCATCTAGATATTCATATAACATGATCAATAAATCATCAATACTTGGCTGCTTACTCTTTCAAGCTAAATCCACAACATCATCCATACTTGCCCCTGTAGGTATACAACTTGGAACCCACGATACCCATTCGTTTAGCAAACACGCCGCCAAGAGAATATCAACGCGGAAGTGGAACCTGCATCCCATGTCCCTCCGACTCTCCTCGCCTTCTAGACGTATAACCTTAAGCCCAGCCAAGACATAACGATCAGCGCAAAAATTGCTTGATCGGCGAATAGATTGCGGTACGACTCTCGCGCGATGAGTTAGCGGCTGCCTGATTGGGTGCGCGGTGCAGAACACCAGGGCACGGTCCCAGCGTGTCATCCCCGTATCCGCTATCCCAGAAAAGATGGGATGTCTTTTTCGGGCGGGTCGGTGATGAGCGTGCTCCATTGAATAAATTCTCCTGCCTTCTCCACACGCATGGTGGTTCCCACTTGGGTGATCGATAGTTGCTGCTGGGAAAACTCCCGTGTTCCCGGAGCTGAAAAGTGTGATACGGCTGAATGGTCGGTGAGGCTGCCTGGACTGCTCTTATCCACTGGACTAGCTACGGAGCTTTTCTTTTTGGGTTTCGCGAAACTGTTGATTGGGTGGTTGACCAATGCCAATGGAGAACACTGCCCATGCTGTCAATCTTCGGGGGTATATCATGACTAGGAACAACGTGTTGTCTGTGCGCAGCTGAGCAGTGAGTTGAAGAGGGATACGAGAGAGATATACGTGAAGGTGGGTAAGGCAATTGAGAAGTGAGGATGACTGCCTGCGAGTTTCAGCTGACGCAGATATCATAGAGCAAGACACATCAGTATTGACAATCCATTTCTCCTGTATGGAGCCTGCATACTACGAAAGCTGGTCCTTGTTGGAAATCATTCACGGAACCATCCCATAGTTCCTTATGTAAGACCTGAATAAAAAAGTAAGGGCATGGACTGGTGGTTTATAATCTTGGTATATTTATCAAGTATAAAGTTTCAAAATTATGATTATGCAAACGTTATGAGACGGAGTGTATGGATAGATGATAATCGTGGTATATATTTCTAGCTTGAATTCTAATTATGATTATGTCATGCAGGGTCGGACTCTATCATGCTCTTCATTTCTCGTTTAACTCTAGCATACTGTATCATCATCCACAACATCAGTGACGGTAGCAGGAGCAACGACAGTAGTAGATGTAGGAAGAGATGTAGGAGCAACGACAGGAGTAGAGGTAGAAGAAGATGTAGGAGCAACGATGGGAGTAGAGGTAGAAGTATATACAGGAGTGGAAATAGGAGTAGATGCAGAAGAAGATATAAGAGCAACGACAGGAGTATAGGTAGAAGTATATACAGGAGTAGAAATAGGAGTAGATGCAGAAGAAGATATAAGAGCGACGACAGGAGTAGAAGTAGAATTATATACAGGAGTGGAAATAGGAGTAGATGTAGGAATAGACGTTGACGTACAGGTACCAGTGCAAGTAGCAGAAGCAGACGCGCTAGTAGTCGTAGAGGTACTATAGCAGTACTTTGCCAAGCAGGCCGTGCACTCCGATGGCAGAGTCGTACCGGTTCCCTCCATGATCACACAAGCCAAGCAGGTCGGCCATTCGATATCATCAGGCTGCGTCATGACGGCAACACCATTGGCAATCATGGACTCCGTCATGGTGGTGTTGTAGGTGAGCAGGTTCGTGGAGGTTCCACCGCCCGCAGCGGTCAGAGGAGCGTTAGGCAGCCAGACAATGGTGGCGACGGAAGAATCACCACATCCGAAGAAGACGGCGCGCTCGGTCATGTTCTCGGCAACGAAGACGGATGGCGTAGGGATGAAGGGCATGCGGGTCATACCCATCGCCTGGGCGGAGAGATAGCTGCTGTAGATGGCGGTTCCGTTGGGGTAGTTGTCGCTGGTATCACCGGCGTTGTCGTTGACGAGAATGACGGAGATGTTTCGCTCGGGCACGAGCATAGGGAAGATGGGATCGGTTTGTCCGGATTGACCACCGTCGACCATGGAGAGGTTGGCCTGGGAAGACACGAGCGGAGATGCGGCGGAGTTGTAGAATGGGTTGGGCCACTGGGCGAAGAGATCGGCTACGGTCTGGTACTCGATGGTGTAGATTTCCTCAATCAAGGTGGTGATCTCGGAGCCGATGGCAGAGGTGTCTGAGTTGGAACCGCACCAGTCGGCGAGGAGAGGGGGGTTGACACCATTGTCCACCTCGTAGTTGAGGTCGTTGAACAGACTCGAAGACGTGCCCAGAACAAATCCTAGGTTATCAAAGTTGGTGAAGCAGGATTCCGCAACGCCGTTATTGACGGTGGAGCCGAGATATTTCGTGGGGGTAAAGGCCGCAACGGAAGAATCCCATGAACCAAACTCGTACGGGGTGAATTCCCACACGGCAGCCGTGGTGGGAGTTGGGAGGCAAGAAGTACCGCTCAGATCGACATTCTGGGCCGTGATGATCGGGTAGGGGACGTTGTTCCACATAAACTCGGTCTGGGACGTGATGGCGGAAAGCGTGTTATCAACACCACAGCTCTCGCCGGGGAGCATCTGACAGGACAAGGCGCGGGACCACAAGTCGGTCAGAGTTCCACGGAATCCTGCGGCCTCCTTGAGGGCCAGATCCTCGGTGATGTTGGCGAACACCTGCAAAATGGCGGTGCCTTCGGGGTCGAACAGGCCGTAGGCAAAGGCGGGCTCCCACAGGGTCAAGAGGGAGGAAACGGACTCCCAGTTATGCGACATGATGGAGGCCAATAACCACGCACCACCGGACAAGGCAGAGTGGTACGACAACGCCTGGTAGAGACCGCTCACACTAGTACCGGCGCCTCCATCGCCATCAATCGCATTGTACACGCCGGCACCGATCAGAAAGGCGCGGTAGCTGCCGCCTGAGTTCGCCAGGCCGAGCGCGGGTAATTCACCCGACACATCGAAGGCGTTGTTAGTCGACGTCAGCCACGAAGCCAGCGTCACATCGGCCTTAGCCTTGCGCGCAACACGATAGGTCTCCTCGTCGTCGGAAAGCCCGGTAGCGGCACGTACGAGCGAAGTGCTGGGACAGGTCGTAGGCGCTGGCGCATAGCCAGCCAGAACAGAGGAAACTAGCGACGCCGTTGCAAGCGCGTATGAGGTTGAGTAACGCATATTGAGAAGCACCTGACTAGAACACGCACTAACAAAAAGCAAAGAAAGCAAGCAAGCTGGCAAAGAATGACTAGGGTAAGGGCCCTTAACGATGGATGCAGCGCCGCTGTCCAGCAGGGCTGACTTTACCTACTTATACCGCGTCAATGGTCGCGCAGGCAGACACCGGCAGCAGCGCGAATCATATTTTTAGGGGTGCTCAGCCAGAAGGAGGTGCATTGTACAGCGCAGGGCCGTGGGAAGTGCACTGTATTGGAATTCGGAGATTACAAGCTGTTCTCGAAGGCAAGCGGGGGGAGGTCGAGTCGATAGATGCGCGTACCTGCGTCCAATTGTCCCAGTTCGGCCCAGACGGCCACCGTATGTGAGCGTCGACCTGGTGGATCTCAGCTCGATCAGCCGAGTAGACCCTGGACGACCAGCATCCCCGGTGGGCCCGACACCTCAGGTGCGGCCAAGTTAGGAGATCCCGGCCCATCAAACCACGAAGTCAGCAACGTGAGGCCTCGCGGTGGATCTTTGCGTCGCATAGAGTGCAGACCACTGGGAGAACCTGGCCGCCCACGTTTCCTGCGACAGCACAGTAAGTAAGTACGCTACGAGACAGGCACCATCTGGTTGTGATCTTTGTGCAAAAACAAACAAATATTTAATCCTGTATGGGACTTGTTGCCTACGAACTGATTAACGAGAAACCATGACTTCGGTCTGGATCCGGATCGTCTGGCCCCCCACGGATCGCGATAACTCGTGATCGCCATGCGAGACCATGACACTTGCACCGTTCTTGTCCGCCTCCAGCCTGCCCAAACTGTCCCTTCGCGCTCCACTCGTAATGGTCCCTGATAATTCCCACGTATTGTCCCCACTATTAATTCTCCTTATCGACGAGCCAACACTTCGTCGTCGCCGGGAAAAGCAACAGCAGCGACAGAAGAGGAAGGCAAATAACGCCTTGGTCTCGGCCAGATACGTTCTTTTGGTGCCCCAGATGGCCCATGCCACTAGCGGAATCGTCACACCGGGGAGGAAAGTCACAATGTCGCCAATCGCCCCTGAGTTCGAATAGTCCGATGCTTGAGGTCCCGAGTCAACCCCAGCCGACTGGAACGACCGAATTTGAATGACAATGTCGCAGATTTCAAAGATACTAACGGGTCATTTGGTCAGTCCACGAAAGCTTGCGCTCGATCGCGGCATACGGAATGGTAGAATCTTACCTGATCAGGATGAATGCCACGGTAAATCGTATGATAATGACTCGGTCAATGGCGCGTTGTTTCCGTTTGGTGAGATTCCGATCGGGGCCTCCTCCTCCTCCATTCGTCATAGAGCGAGAATGGGTGTAGTAGTCCGTTGCACCCGTGGAGCCGTTAAGAAGGCGACGTGATTGTACGAATCGGTAAAGCGTGAGACTGATCAGAACTGCGCCAACGGTTGCGCTCACGACCACTAATCACAACCATCAGCATGAGACGAGCGGTGGTCTTGAAACAGATAACTCACGGCAGGCATTACACAACACCGCAAAGACAACCTCGTGGGAAGCAATCGGTTTGATTTGGGCCACCCCCAGAATGATGGCCGGGAAAATGATGGCAAACACCTTCGCAACAACTCCGGTATACTTGGAGAGATCACCCAGGCATGCGGGCTGCGTGTTGATCCGCCATGTACCACAGAAAAGGGTCACGGCCCTGAAAGAGCGGAATCAATATTTAGACGAGCGTAGTGGTGAGGTTCAATCTTACCAGAAGAGAATATAAAGAGCGTCGGCATTATAAGTATAGAATTCTGGCATACCATCAGTACCACTCAATTATGTCGAATCTGCCGGGAAAAAACCCACGGAACCACTGCATCTCGGTGGTTAGCATTCGTTTTCATCACTTCGCTAGAGGCCGAGTTGGTCGAAGGGTCTCCAAGTTCAGAGGTTCCCTCCGCAACCCAGATGAGATATCAATGAGGATGTAACCTACAAACAGCACCAAAGGCAACCCTTTCTGACCCCCCGCCGCTGCTGCATTCCAATTCCCATTGAGATTTCCTCTTGACGCATACTCCGCAGTTTTGACATTCCTCCAGTCGACGACGAAGTTGATTTGCTGAATTAAAGACGCGACGGTCGAACTGGTGACCAATATCGCAATTGCCAGAACATCTGCCCCCGAATAATACCCGTCAGTATATATATGATGGATGGAGAATGGCCGGTATGGAGCGACGAAACGAGAAGTACTGACACGAAATTGTCCTCTCCTGCGACCACAGGAGATATATCAGCAGAAAACCGAGACATAGACATATAGTAGTATAGGCCATCACAACGATGGCCAGCGGTAAGACCGCCGCAGGAATACTGTTCGACATGTCGCGATAGTTCCGGACGGGACTTTACAGTCCTCCACCGTGGTGTTGCTTCGTCTCAGGAAGATGGCAAATGCTTCCCAAATCTCGACGGTCTTTCGCAAAGAATCGAAAACAAGCTGATCCGGCGGATCTTGTACCAGCCACGGGTCCCAGCATTTGTGGAGACCGCGATACCCGTACGGGCGTGCGTGCGTGCGAAACATGGAAATCGGATTTGGAGGCACGCCGACCATCCCAGTCCATCGAAATTATCAACGATCTAAGATCCCAACGGGACCCGTCATCCGATTTTTTTTTTGGTCCCGCCCCAATTATCGTCGTCATGTTGCAACCGACCATCGAGGAAATCTCTTGATCTCGACGAGGAGACCCATAAAACCATAAAAATCGCCTCTACAAAGCAAGATCGGAAGATTCTTCAATGGGGCTTTCGAAGGTAGCGTCGAGTTGGCTCGAGAGGTATGCTTTCCGCAGGCGAGCCATCGAAGCCATGGCTCCGCATACAGCTAGGATGGCGCCAGATAAAGAATCTCCCCCGGAGTGGACGTGGTGGTCGACCTGCATTCGCCTGCGACATGCTTTCAAACACGGCAGCGTTTTCGCTGCACCATCCGGTATTGTTTCATACCGCATACTGGATACCAGCTGCATCTGACGAAGCATAAACTGCCCACGTTCCCCGCCAGCGAATGGGAGTCGCGCTGGCCATGGGGAAAATGAAAACCCACGTCGCTTTGCCGTGTCACACAGTCCTTGATGGACACCGTCCTGCTCGATCTCCCGTCCACGTTTCAGGAGACCGTGTCCCAGCTGGGCCCCCGAGGCTAGCGCAGGGCGGGAGAGCAAAGAATACCAGCAGCAACCTTCTAGACTCGCAGGCGAAACTCCGGGTCGTGCTCGAGTGGCGTGCTGAAGAGAGCCCCCGTCCCTGGCCGCCCTCCCCCGCCTGCGACACTCTCCCGCCGCGATTGGCTCACCGTCCTCGTGGCCGACGACCCGACAGGGAGAGGGCTCTCTGCTCATGGCGCTTTATGTGATATTGTTTACCTGCACTGCAGCCGGCCCATCTCGGAATTATGAATGATGCAGGTGCATAACGGGCCGTCGCTGGGGAATTTCTGTCAGATGAATTTACATTGAGGCCACGAGGTGCCTGCAGGAGATTTCACCCTCGTGCGACTCGAGTGCCGGAAGGTTGTTCTTCGTCCCATGTGAGGCCGCGCACCTATCCTTTTCGACGATGCACTCCTTCGATCGCAGTTGATCTCCGGACCGGACGGGCTGTCGTGCAAAACATGCTTGGCTCCCTTGGCACCCAGCTGTGCACTGGCGGTGGGGCCGATCGGGGGGCGGACATCGAGTTCCTTTCGAAGGTTCAGAAGTGCAAAGCCAAAGCCACGTTGTTGCAGGGTATGCGTATGATACTGTGGGCACATTTGTTGCTTGTCAAAGCTTAGCGAAAGCTACACAGAAATCTCCCTTTCCCACCGTCTCGGAATAGGATGATGCTGATGGTAATTATTATTCAGGCCCTCACTTGTGTCAAGTTATGCAGTAGTGCGGCGCTGATGGGCCTGATGTGCCGGGAGCCACGACTCCCTTCCTTTATGCACCCGCAAAAGCAATTGCCGGCGAGCATCACCGGCACGAAGTATGCATGTCGAAAATAGACCTGTTTTCTCCTGCGGCCTTGCCACTGCGACCAAGCTCGCTGCAATCTCGTTGGCGGCTGGCGACCTTCTCGATCAAGCGACGGCGGACTGAAAGCAAGTTGCGTCGGGGCTGGGGCCCGCCTTGAATCACAGTTTATCGTTCCACCTTGAAGGACGATTTTGTTATCCACTGTCAGTGATAGTCGACCACGCGCACGATCATCTGGCATCGACATACGGGGGCTCTAACGATCTCTGGTGCCTCTTTGGGTGGTTGGCCAGTCCGCAATACCAGAACCGTCCCAACAGTTCCACACCCCTGATCGCAGCTCGGAACGATTGCCTAACCCACCCAAGACCTCCCTAAATCACCACTCTTCGAGGCCGTCGTGATTCAGCCAAGTGTCGTCTTGGGAGTGGCTTGCATCGGTACCACAACCACGCTGTCGTTCTCTTCGCCTACGGGCCTCAAAGTATGTGGGATGAACCCTGTCAATTATGTGACATATGTGCCTCCGTCACAATTCTTCCATATCACGACTCTCAGACCTCTCCTAGATGACCTCCCTTCATTGTATCTTCTCCCTGGGCTCCCGATCATTTTTAAGTCGCAGACGACAAGATCCAACTGCAGGTAATCGGTTTCAAGGCTCGAGATTAATCCCCGTGGTGTGCACTCGCAAGCTCTCTCGCACTTGGGTCTAGTGGCATCAAGTGCAGTCTCCATGTCTCCACCAGCTTGTACTGTGGTTTCGGCACGCAGGCCGGATTGTCATGGAAAGATCTGAGAAGTGGACTGCCCATCGGTTGGTTGGGTAACGACAGCCGAGGTGAACACCCGGAACCCGACCCCGGTGGAAATTACGTGAGCGGGTTATTCTGACCCATGCACGAGCACGGTACAATACTTTCAGGATAAACAAACCCCTGCCTGGTCTTTCGCCTCAAGGGAGTCTGGCCAATAAGTTGATGAGAATTGTCATGGGCGAAGACTACAGAGCATGGGTTTGTTATCCCAAGAGTATTGTACAGTCAATATTAGGCCACAACCTTGTAAGTGCACTACTCGAGACTGGTCAAACTGTTGCTTGAATAGTTACAGACATGTCGCTGTTCTGCAGCTTATCAAGCTAATCTATGCGTTGATAGCAAAGTCACCTGGTAGTTGTAATGGTGGTCGGTCATGAAATTATCATACGCGAGACGTATGAGCAATACGCAGCGAATACGCATGGTAGATTGCGGCGAGCACCCAAAAACGAACCAACCCAGCAGCTGAGCGGTAAGCACCATGAAATATGGAGACCATGCGTGCTACACAATATTGTGCGAAGCATGCAAACCTGTGCCATTCTGTGCACATCGCCCAAGTGAAAGTCTCCCAACCATTCAATATCTTCGTCAAGCCAACTAACTACATTAATCCGTCAGGGGTGCTACTTTCGGCGTAGCCATAGCTGCGGGATCCATTAAAGGATACCGCTATGACCAAAATAAGCATTGCCCCGTGGGAGCCATGCCGCTTCGGCTTCGGTATAGATTAAGCATTCGTGATCAGTCAAAGCATCGGCCGTTTCTCCTAGGGTTGTTCCTCATCGCATGCAGTCGCTACAAAAAGCTGACATACCTGCCCCGTTCAAATGGGTAGGAGCATTCTTTTGGTCTGCTGTGTGTTGAAGTCGTAGCCACTAAAGACCGAAACGTGTACAACCGCTCCATCCAGCTGAATGGGCATGGACCTAATGAGCTTGCTGGTTCTGGAATGATTCACTGCCGATCCCAAGTAGTGGAGGTGATAGTCCGGGAGTCGCCGAGGAGTTTCTAGACAGTCGCTTTCCGTCTGCAAGTCCTCCACGGAGGCAATCCCCTGAACACATCAGTACCGGACCGTTGGCTCAATCCGCAACCTTGCTTGGAAGTGGTCTCTCCAATCCCGATACTGGGATTCTCTGCTACTCGTTTTATTTATCCCTCAAGCTGTATTTGATGTTTGCTGTTACTTTGTCTTGTTGTTGCACATACACGCTGTTGCTGTGGACAAATCGTCTTAGCTTTAGATCAGCGTTCACAGCATAGTCAGGTATATCAGAGCTGGACTTCTGACGATATCCACTCTATTGCTATCACAGTCAGCCTGCGGGTATTTGCAAACCATGTAGAGCAGGATGCTGACAACCTGCTATACCTTGCCAGCCATAGAGGTGTATACAACCTTGGTAGTGAGTTTGACAGACTTAGAAGAGACTTTAAGAGAGGGTTCAGGTACGTGTCCTGGTGGTTTTTAAGGTGAGAAGGTGGGTCCCTGGTCCGGTAATCCTCGATGAAGCTCGCTTCTACGTGGAATCTCCCCCGTTTGACTTAGTACAAGCAAGCTTCCTGGCTTCGAATGACACTTCCTCCTACAGCAGTATAAATGTGTGCAACTGAATCGTTTAAGTCGACTTGAAGCAAGGGAATTTCATTTCCTAAAATTCATTATCTATGAAGACTGGTGGGCTACTTTAACAGATTAGTATGTCGCGGCTTTGCGAGAAAGTACCAGCTAAACAAACATTAAAGCTATTACCACTAACTTTAGATAGGAAAATGGTCTTCCTTACTTGGTAACAGTCAATCGAAACTTGGCGCTTTAAGATACCTATAAGATTAATGTGGGTAGTAATCTACTTTATCTCCTGAAGCATTTTCTTTCACAGCGTCAGATACACCCTCAATCATGTAACTAGTAACAAAGTCGATGGTTTTGAAGATGAGTCAAGAGGTCTACGAGGCCAGGAGAGATCTACTAATATAACAAGAAGTGTTCTTTATTCCTGCCACTTTTGGCATGCTTGGTCAAGCTGTTCTTGATTATTTCAAAATTAAAATACTCAATTGATGAAGAGAAATAGTGCTTGCTTATTCGCAACATCGTCTTAGCTTCGGTATTGGCAAGTCTCTCCTTGCCAATGGTTATTCAACCCCAAATGCCTTGTCATAGGTAGAGAGTTGTCCTCAGTTCTTTCATCCTGAGCTCGCCTTAAAAACAGTGGCATAATTGCGTGGTTTGGAGTTTGTGTTCTCGCATTCTTTTGCTATGCTGCTACGTATTCTACATCTTCTCCTAAGGTGAGCAGGTTAGCAAGCGCCTATACTCCCACTCAAAGCTGGAGTCACTTTACTAGGCTGATTAGTCTCATAACTATGGACTTCTCAAAGCTGCGGATGTCTACATGGTTTAAAACTTGCGGCTCAGCGCATCTTGTTGTAATAGGACATATTTTCTAATATGTCTTTGTACTTCTATCAGCCTAGCATCAATTTTATAGCTGGAGTTCTCCGGACTGAGCGGTTAAAAAATACCACACGTTGCATGTCGTGAGTGCTGGGGTGAGAGTGGAGGAGGGGGGGGTGCGGAAAGACACCCCACCCCCACATACAGGCGGCCTTTTCTGTTCCCTTCAGCACGGAAATAATCGGCCATTGCCTAATTGTATATTTGAAAGTATGGCACACTGTATCTACGACCACTGCTGTCGCAATCGATCTGAACTCGTAACAGCAACTGAGACAACACTTCTACTGAGTACGTGCCCCCGTGATTATAGCTTGTTAGGGCAACGTGGAAAGCTCTGAACACGTGAGAAAGGGCGACAGAATTATCGTGAGCAGAGCAGGGTGAGTGGCGCTTGCTTCAGCCAACCTTTGATGACGTGGTTGCTCTTTATATTAAAGGCTGGAGACGCAGCCAATTCGATGGCCCGTAACACATACCAGATCTGACTTCTGCGAGGCTAGGAGTCTACCAAGCGACTTCTTCCTTGCAACAACCCAGCTCCGATATGCTGACGACCTTGAACTGGGCTTTTCGGTTGTGATGTTCTGCGGGGTCTGGAGGGAACTTAAGGATAAATAGTATTCGAACTGCCGCCTGTTGAAGGTCAGTGGGTGGAGGCGCGATCGAGTCTACACCGCGCTTCAGTGTTCGCAACGGATTCCGTATGGACTGGTCCACGAATTCCACGAATCACAAAACGCCAACGCTTTTTACCGCGATGACGCCGCTACATCCGTTCGAATTATGTCAGAAACTCAGCGCTATCAATCCCATGCTGCGTGAGGCTTCGCCGCAGGTACGCATTGGTCATGGCAAGCGAGCTTCTTGATTCGAGGATGCGATGAAGCCTTCTGAATGCTTATCATTGAGCCGCGCCTTCCACAAATCACGTTCGAGCTCACTATACGACCATCAGCACCAGATGTAACCATAGCCTCAAGAAGGTAGCAGATCCTACGATCCTGGATAAATCGGGGCGCACATGTTGATTCTCGACCAACGAACGGGTGGATAGCAGCCCAGAGGCAGGTAGACAATATTACCATCTTTTTCGAGTTAGTGGCACGGTCGAGATCTACGGTGTATATACAGTGGACTTTCCCTACTTGAGAGAGCTTGGACACCTACTCCTCTTGGCCACCCACCTGTGCCATACATGTGGTTTCTCGCTCTCGTCGCCACGCTAGGTCTGAGCTTGGCTCAAAGGCCAAGTACTGCTTCGACCTGCGACTACTACGCAGAGCAGCTGTACGGTACCAATACCAGCGATACTCAGCACAAGCTGATAGAGAGTATTGTGTCGCTTGCCTTTGGCGGTGGCTCCACTGTTCCTAATGTCTCTACTTCATTGACCGGGATATTCAATCCGGGGAGTTTTCAGAGTTTGAATGTAGATCTGCGGCCTTGGTTTGATGGATCTTGTCCGTGTCGTACCGTTCTGTTTGTAGAAAGCCTACTGACGCGATGACAGTGGCATCCACGAATTTAAATAATCAAGGGGTTGGCGTAGACTGGCTAGATGGCGGTGGTGCAGCCCCGTTGCACGAATTCTTGAACGGCACAACCAGCTCAGTGATCTTGTCGAACACCACAAACCAATAGTACGGTGATCCTACCCAAGTTACTGCCAATGCTAACATAGATTCTCTCCTAGCGAACTCTTCACTCATTTCTTCTCCGCGTTTAGTCACATTTTCGGCTGTAGTCTCCCACAGAGCTCCAGCAGTAAGAGTGGACAGTCGACCTCACTTGCCTACGTGCACAAGTACATGAACCTCAACTACACCGACCTGGGCCACTTTATCGATCAGCTTACATTGTCCACCCAACACTTTGGATTTTCAGACCAGGATGCGCAAACCTTTAGTACCTCTCTGAATAGCCGATACAACGTACGGTGTGCGCCGCCACTCAACGGCCAGTTGTTGAGCCTCTGTCAGGCGAGTAACTGTCCGCTTGCTGAGCCGAGTCCAGACTGCAATGCGTATACTGATCTTACGGCCGAGGGAACGACAAGTGCAGGAGCATCTTCGACACCAGGGCCCACAGTAGCCACTACAACCTACACTCTGCCAACCTTAGGAGCTTCAACTTCTGCGACGCCGACGCCGTCGGCAACATCTACACAGAAAGCATCATCAAGCACACTCACAGCAGGGCCCATAGCCGGAATTGCCATTGGTGGGGCAGCTGTTCTCCTCTTCATTATTTTCCTGATCTTCTTTTTCCGGCGGCGATCAAAGAAGGCACATATCGAGCCATTTACTCCGACGCCGGTGTATTCGAGTCCCTCCGCACCCTCATACTCCAATCCACATGCTTCGTATCTATCGGGCTCGACGGTCCTAAGCCCATATACGGGTCCGACAATCGCTGAGATGGAAAGCCCGGGACATCCACCCCCGATGAGCCCGGAGCTGGAGCATCGGTTCCGTAATAATGCCAGTCCTGAGCTGGAGGATTCGAGCTTTACTGGTGGTACCCCTGAAATGAGGCAGGCGAGTCCCGGTCCGCACCGGTTGGAATAATTTGCTTTAAAAGGCAGTAAGTAGAATAAAGTTGTACATATCTTTCAAGACTATGACATTTACTCATGAACTGATAACTGCTCGGAAACTGGACCACGTGACTCGATAGCATGCTTTCCGTCACCGCCTATACCAAGTCAAGTACTCTGTTGCGCGGTGGTCTGACTGATTGTTGGGTGGCAAAACTGGCCCGTGTCTGTGCTCACAATTCTTCTGGGACGAAGCGATGACATTTGATCATGTTCAGAGAAGAGTGGGATATAATGAGTTTAGGCCTTAATATGGTATAATAGAGGTAGTCAAGCTAAACACGCTAATTCGCACCAATCCAGAAGCTAAAATATTAACACGATCGATAGCATAATCAACCACTGTGATTTTCTCGTTATATATTTATCCCTAGGACAGAAATAGCTGAAGAATAGTGACATACTAACATGACATCCCCATATTTGCGAAGGAGCCTCAAGGATGCGTAAACTATAGATTCGTCTCCAAACGCAAGGCCGGATTTTAGGCATTCAAACGGACCTCGGGCTGGACCATTAGGTAAGCGAAGTGGCGCGCATCTGGTGCATACATAACTTCTCTCCTGTCCCGGCTGGTCGTCATCTATATCGCGATGGTGAACCACGGAATCTCACGTGCATGTCTGACATGCAAGAACCGCCGCATAAAATGTGACGAAGGACGGCCAACGTGTAGAAAATGCATCAAATCAAAACGAACCTGCCTGGGCTACAAAGACGATGCTGATACACTCTTCCGTGGCTACAACTCCTCTTCTGTGGGCGATTATCGGGGAGGGATAAAGGTACCTGTTCCATCATCTCGGCCTACCAAAGATTCGAACTCGCCAATCAACCAGCTACGTATCGGTGCCGATATGGAAGGTCTCTCTGCATGGCAGATGTTCTTCTCCGACTATGTGCTTGCGTCTAAAGACAGGTCTCTGTCGCGAGGGTATTTCGATGGCCTCGAATACCTCCTTAAGAATGCCAACCCAGACTCCGAGCTTGTTCATGCTGCAAGGATTGTGGCCCGGGCTAGTGCAGCCAGCAAATGCGATTTACAGGATGTCCTCGACAAGACAAGGGCAGAATATTCCGACATTTTGGTTGCGTTCGAAAGCGTACTCAATGACCCGGACAAGTGCAATACTGACGAAGCGCTTATGACTGCAGCGCTCCTGGGTCTTTATGAGATGATGGTCGCTACAGAGGTCTATCCGAGCGCACATAGTATGCACGTCAAAGGAGTTTCGGCAATACTGTGCACGAGGGATCTTCCCTTTGAGCTTCTAGCCGGATCAAGTCTGTTTCAAACCTTCAACACTTTGCTTCCTCAGAATCCTACCCCAGAAGCTCAGATACCTGGTTTGCTATCGGCATATTGTTGCTCGAAAGCTGATCCATCGACGAAAAATCTCGATGCCATTCTAATTCGGCTGCCTCCAGTACGAAGAAGAGCTCTGAAGATCCTGTCGGATCCCAAGGCATCGAAGGTAGAACTACGCAGTTTGAAACAGGAAGCTATCTTACTCAATAAGGAGTTCTCGCTATGGCCGCTATGCCTACCAAAAGAATGGATGCCACAAACCCTTGGAGACATCAAAGAAGGAGACGTATTGCCAAATGATGAAGCGCTGGATGCGATGCCCTTTTGGCCGGGAAGAATCGACACCTACTATGATATCTACGTTGTTGCAGTTTGGGACGTTTACCGAAAGGCGCGTCTCAAACTACTGAATGTCATCATACAATGTTCAGAGCGCCTACGAGGTGATAGCCAAACCCACGACAATTCAGCCACTCTCCCAAAGCTTCAGGGGGAGGTTAACGAGCTCGTCGATGGTTTATGTGCATCAGTTCCTTTCCACCTTGTGGCAGATCTGCAATCTTGTCTCACAGTTGGCAGTACATCTAGCGCTCAATTTACGCCTGGAAAGGCTCTTGGAGGCCTTTTGCTCATGTACCCATTATATATTGCGTCCACTCTGCCTACGGTTCCGTCGAAGCAACAGGCTTGGATGCAAGGACGGCTACGGTGGATTGGGACGCATATGGGAATCCGCCAAGCAACAATGCTGGCAAATGTAGGGTTAGCCGGCTTGCGTTCTAGAGAATAATTGCTGACATTTTGCAGAGTAAGCTAGAGGTATCACATAAATTTATAGCTGATGGGCATGCTTTGGTGCTAGCCGGCAGCTTGATTCAGCCGTTAGGGTGAATACCATCACGACTGCCACGTCACAAACAACTTCTTCCTCTCCGAATTTGGTAACAGGCTTACATCCATAACTAAATGAACTAAGGCAATTCTGAGTTTCATTCTTATGGCCGTTCGCCAACTTACCTCGCCACCCTCGGTCGGTACTTAACAGGTTCGGATTTCCACGACTTACTTCGGGATCCTGACACTGCAAAATCATGGCCATATCTTTAAATCCGAGTACACGTGGAGATATCATGCAATAAGTCCGATGTGAGGGGCAGGAAGAGAAGGGAAGACTCCTATGATAAACCATCCTACTTTAGTGTTCTGTTGTGTCATGTCTGTACACCCGGCTAACCCAGAGAAAAATGTGGCAAACCACGCTAGCCATGAATGTTTTCGCAACGCTAACCGAATAGGGAAGTCTATCATCGCAGTTATCCGCATCTACATATTTTATAAGCTGGATATAAATATGCCCAGGAGTACAGTCCAGATCGAAGCTGTTTTTCATTCAACAGCGTTGAACTCCAACAAACTTCTCCATCAGCTGTCTCTGCATAAGCCAACGCTTGTCGTTGATTTTCAATTCAAGACACCCCGATCAAGACACTAGAACAGCTCCACAATGTCAGCCCCGCAAACCATTAAGACTATCGTCATCATCGGCGCAACTTCCGGCATTGGCGAACAATTTGCTCGTCGTTTCCATGCCCTTGGGAAGAAAGTTATCATCACTGGCCGTCGTGCTGAACGTCTTTCGTCCCTAAAATCCGAGCTCGGCTCCAATGTTGAATCCTACCAATGGGACATCACCGACTTCGAGAACCTCTCCGCCCAAGGATCGCAAATCCTCAGCGCTAATCCCGACATCAACAGTGTCTTCATAGTCTCTGGTCTTGGGTCATTATTCAGCTTCTTAGACCCATCTACATCGACTGAGGCCAAGATTATCGCTGAGTGCAACACCAACGTCACGGCACAAATGCTACTGGCCCGGATCTTCGTTCCACATCTCCACTCGCTCGCTCTCAAAGGCGAACCAGCAACTCTTCTTCTCATGGGTTCCGGAATGGGCTTCCTACCGCTCGGATTTTTCCCTGTTTACTCCGCCACCAAAACGGCGACGCATTCCTTGGCAATAGCTTTACGACAGCAAATCAGTCGCGTATCCGACGCAAACGCCAAAGGAAAGTTCAACGTGGTGGAAGTCGTTGCGCCGTATGTAGCTACCGATTTCGGCAAAGATTTCCGTAACGCGTCACTTCCAACACCTTTGCCCCTGAAGGAATTCATGGATGATGCCATGGTTGGGCTGGACGAGGTGGACGAGAACGGGAAGCCGCCAAAGGAAGTCACGGTTGGGTCTGCAAAGCCGCGCGCGGAGTTGTGGAGAGCGAGCATTGGGAAGTACATGAACGAGATTGGGTTGGACTGTTAAGTATCAATACCATAAATAAAATATGAATGAGGGAGTTCTCCAGGCCCACGTAGCTAAGAACTCACAACAAGTAACCTCCATAGCAACTGATCTAGATTCACAATTTGACTCCATTCTGTCCTTTCGTATTAGTGGTCATCACTTAGGTACTTGTTCAGCTTGTGTTCTCAGTCTTGAGGTAGCTCGCTTAAACTACCACTGCAGATTCTGAGCATGACCACTTAACTAAGTTCAAAATCAAACAAATGATAAATACTGCCATTTATGAGACAATCAAGACCACGAAGGTTGGCGGTGTGCTCAGAGTAGACAAAAAAAAACTCGAAATTGTAATTTATAGTTACATTATTGTTCGACACGATCCGGAGAGGAAGTCACGCTCTGACGGTGACGGACCTTGTCGAATATTTGGTCCTGCTTTCGCCGACACTGGACTGTTATTCTGGGCCATGAAAGTGACTACCCATAGCGACAATGAAGAGACAATTGCTTGCCGCGTACAGCGGGGGATTCTTTCGTGCATTCAACCTTGATCGATTGTCAACTCTGACATGCGATATTCCTGTTTCTCATGGGAAAAAGGATAGAGGAGTGATAAAGAAGAAGCTTATCAAAGCTGGAAAGGGGTGGTGGCTTCCCAAGCCAATTCGATACAAGTAGTTAACCCGCATCTATATCTGAACACCTTTTACATTTCACATGTAAACAATACTCTATGTATTCAACTTACCGAATAAGCCTTTCTACCTAGTAAGTTTCATATTTCTGAACTTCATATTACTAAGCATAAAATAAAGCCAGTGCTATGACTATGGTATGGGTCGTGTACCCCCACGCAGCTGCTTCTGATCCTAAGACTAACAAGAAGGCCCAATTGATATTTTCTTCAGATGTTGCTTGGGAGTTTCGGCATCTAATTCATGTAGGCAGCCAATGTTGAACTAGAGTCGAAATTCCGAGGAGTGGTCACTGAGATATTTGGCGTTGGACGCGCGGAAATCATCTTGAATGAGGGTGTTGGAACTAGCACTGATGTTCAATAATACCGGATCCTGCTTTGTATAGCGAGGCCATTGAATTAGTTGCTTCGACGAATCAATGGCGTTCGGATCCAGATAGTTGGTGAAAGAGACGAAGAAGGACAGAAAGGTATCGGCGGGTAAAGGACCAAAAGAGCCATTAACGAATGGTTTGGTGTCGAAGAGCACTTCAATGTCGCTGGTGTGGTATGTTCCCAGGGATGATTGGCCTTGCCGATGTGTGTCAAGGTAGCTCCAAACCGAACCTGTATCTGCGACTATTGACAGGTGTTCTCTACGTCGCAGTGTAAATATACTGTCCCCAAGAATAGCCGCAAGTCTTTTATATTGGGGATATAATGAAAACTTGGCACCCGTTCCAAAGGGCGAGCCAGCTGCTGTATTGTTTGAATAGCCGTCGACCAAGCCTTGTCGAAGGGACTGAGAAGAGTGTTTGAAAATTATTTGCATGTAATCAACCAGCTGCGCCGTTGTAGTCAGATTGGTTTGTACCGTTGAAAATCGAGTAGCCTCGTCTTCTTCATTGCCGGAAATGATCGGAATCCGAGTGTAGTTTCCAGCCCGCAGTGCCAGCTCAGGAGACACAGGGAAGAAGCTGTCAGTCGGGTCTGGTCGTGGCAGAAACGGGATAGCAAGACTACTATATGTGAAGATATTCGGGATGGTGTTGGCAGCGGCGCGGAGTTGTTCAAATGGCACATTTCTCAGGCAATGCAGCGTATTTGATGATGAGGTACAGCCTACCTCCCGTATGACCATATCGTATATGGCTTGAGCTTGTGTACCATTGACCTCATCTGCTGGAACCAGGCTATTCGAGCCCAAAATTGCTCCGCGAAAGAGCGGTCGGCCGTCGTAGAGGTTGTCGCCACCGTTGATGAGGGTGTGACTGAACGCGGAAACACCTCCAGCTGATTCACCGGATATAGTAACCTTTTCTGGATCGCCGCCGAAAGCAGCAATGTTGTCTTGGACCCATTGCAAACCGAGGCGCTGGTCATAAAAGCCTAGATTAGAAACACCTTCTGCCTGAACTTCCTTACCCGCAAGGAAGCCAAACGCACCAACCCTGTAATTGACAGCAACGAACAAAATTGGGTGCTCCATATCTATGGATTTCTTTATGAGCACAGCGCCTTCATATTGCTGTGTGGCTCCGGTATCAAATCCTAATCCGTGAATTAGCTTGATATTAGAGATTTGGGTCTCATAACTTGATCTCACCACCGCCATATATCTACATCACCTTAGTTCGATCATATTCTCTAGATGAGGGAGAACTTGCCCAAAAGAGAACAGGGAGCCGAGCCGACGAATGTAAGTTTGCTGGCCGCTGAATATTGACCGTCAAACAATCTTCCCCCTGAAGGGCAAGTTTACCAAATGTTGGCGGAAAGAAATTATCAAGCTGAGCACAGGCAGTTGGTGTAGCAGTCGCCTGCATGGTGCGAGAGGCATATCCATCGATGATGGGCTGGGGTCGCCTCAGGCGTAACGGGCCAATTGGCGGTTGTGCATACGGAATGCCGTAAAATGACTCAACACCATCCGAGAGATTACCCACGAACTTGGTGTTCAGTACAGTCACTGAGGGCTTTTCCGAGGGCTTGTGGTGGGGCTTGTGGTGGGGCTTGTGGTAGGCGTCGAGGGCTAAACTCCCAGTGAAGAGGCTTGCAACGACGGCTAAGTTGAAAACATGCATTATGGGGTAGTTGTTTCCTAATGATCTTGATTAGGCTGGCTTGGATGTTTGAACCTAAGTGAATGAGGACCTACAGTGGTTTATATAGCGCATGCGACAGAGTCTGGTGGAAGACGAGCCAGTAGATGGTCTTCAAAAGATATGGCATATTATATGGGTCTCATGTGCCTCACAGATTGTTTGGCCTGGACGGCGGTGAAGGAAGTTCTATCCCTAGGTCAGTCCATATTGACTTTTGCATCGCTTGAAAAACTTTTCCAGAACACGGGATCTGGCTTACAATTCGTACCGAACTAGTGGCTATGGTGCTCAGCTGGCAGAAGTCAAAACTTCGAGGCACGAGGTAAAGACGGTACAGTGTATTTGGATGCAAGCTAGCGGGACCGAAAACAGCGTTAAAATTTATAATTCAGAGGCTCCCGAATGTGGACAAGCTGGATGTAAACGGATAGATATAGTCGGAATTTGTGAAATCGTTCTCTTCTAGAGGTGTATACTTAACCTTTGCTCTGGTATAGCAAAGCTATGTGCGTCGTTCCAGTACCATGAATGGCTCTTTTGTCAGTGGATATTTGAAGTAAATTTTGCTTTGCATGTCTTACTGATAACTTCCTGTTTTTCGAATTAGGGTTTCGCAAAGAAGCTACTTGCAGATGCTGCCACCACCCACCGCTATTCCAGCCGTGTCAGGTCACCGAGATTTATGTGACGTCGGAGCCCTCAACAGTTCACTGGAGCTCCTGAAGTTCCACGACATACCACTTCCCTTACCGATACCAGATTCACCGCACACAAGACATATGTATTTGTCACATCTATATCCTACGTTGGGTATCCATTGTTTCGTCCGGTGTTTAGCAGTACGGAGATTTAAGGCTTGCTAAGATAAACTTGTATAGGAGGTTTTCAAATCACATGTTTCAAGCCTCGGTCTCAAAAGCTATCCCAAGCAGCTATGTCGATTACAAATGCGCCTCACGCCTTATATTAATGGTTGATCCCACAACGTATGGATCCACAAATCAAATAGAGGCTGGTTTTGAAGTTAATCGGAGTTCAGCGATGCACCCCAAAGAGTAACGTAGTTTCAATGTTGATGGAGGGCGGGGGTCACATCTCCATCGAGTAATGAGTAGCGTAGAGTTTGTAGAGGCGGACGCTATTATTCCCCGGACCCGCTGGAATGTCACGGCCGCATCCGGTGACCGGTGTGAACTCTCGCCGTCTCGTAACGCCAAACCTTAAGACTAGATGTGAGAAGACTATATTAGATATGGGGCGTGACTCTGGAGAAAGTTTAAACTCTGGAAGGTATTGTCTTTATGATTTTATATTCTCAAGATATATATCTTTGATTTCCTTGCCCAAGATTCCTAAACATATTCGCTACATTCCACATTGCACGCTCATTCCGTCGTTAGCATTCCTTACTTTCTCCCATTGGGAGCAGCTACAGGAACTTGGAGTATATCATGTCATTCACGGTCTTCCCGTGGGCATCCTTCAGGTAAATGGTGCCGCCGGCTTGGTTCAGGGGCACATCCGGGAACTCGACCTCGTCGCCGTTCTTGATTCCATGGGCTTCCTCGGCCTTAATCTTGTGCTCCTTGCCCTGCTGGTCGACCAGAGTCCATCCCGTCATGTCCCGCTTCTGGGCAGCATCATGGACCACGACGTGGCTGGGCCGACGGCTACCGCCATGTGAAGCCCACTTCATCGGCGACTCCTCATACTGCTCCCCGTGACGCTGGACATGCTTGGCATGTCGCTTGTTATGGTGCTTATGGTGCGAATGGTGCGCACTCGACTGCTGGTGGTCTTGATTTCCCTGCTTCGTGTTGGTCGATGAGGTGTCCGGGGAGTTGAGTAGCTGTGCAAAGGTTGGGGCGCCGGAGATCGGTTGGCCATTGTTGTCGGTCTGGGTGTACTGCTCCGCAAAGGCCAGGAAGACGGCTTCGTAGTGGCCGTCAGAGAACTTGAGGATAAAGGAGCCATCTTGCCAGGTGCCATTATCGCTGGTAAAGTTGCCCGAGTCGCCTTGGTTCATGTGGATATCGTGAATGCCAGCCTGGCTGCCACTGTCGACGTACTGTGAGCCCCACAAATACACGGTTGCCTTATCCTGGATGGCCCGGTTGAAGACGGCCGTCAGGTCATCAACAATATCATTGTTGGCACCCGGCACGCTGGTTGCAAGTACCTTACCATCGGTCAAGGTCTCGAGATTATCGCGAAGCAGATCCAACCGGGTGCCATTGGATCCCGTGGCCGCGTTGACCAACGATGTGTAGCCCGGCTGGAGATTGGCCAACTGGGAGGTGATGGGGTGGGTGAAGTTGGCGTTACTCCAATACACGAGGCGGGTGTCTCCGGTCGTTGATTTGACATTAATGTCGGCCTCGGTCGACTGATACTTGTTGGTACCATCATCGAAGGTCAACTTGCCGTGGGGGCTTCGGCCAGTGCGCTGCGCGGTGAAGACGGTCGGCGTAGCAGCCCAGACTCCGTAAGCGGGGATACCCATAGTGGACGAGGAATAATAATGAGCTGGAGGTCTGATTGGAGAGGTGAAAGATAACGAGTTGCAGGTGGTGCGATGGCGATAGAACGATCTAGGAAGAGTAAAGCGACAAGATCTGGAGAACATGAAGGGCCATATCTCACAGAACAGAGCGGCGATATAAATACCCCTCGGTCAGCAGCACATATGTCATGTCGATTTGCCGTCCAAAAGCTTGAAACTGATCGTACCGCCCTGCATGCTGCCGTACCTTGCTGCCATGACTTGCGTCGGGGCAAGACCAGGTATCTCGTGCCTGGCACGAGATTCTGCCGAAGCGTGGTGTATCTATTGGGCTTGATTCCACGACGCAATGACGTCGGCAAGTGGGCGGAACCCACTACCCCTACTCCCCCTCCCACTGCCACCATCGTCGTTCTAAATATACTCCCATGCCTGGCAGATTACCCCTTCAGCCTCCAGCGGTCCAAAGACCCCCGGGCGAGCCATGCCTGCACATAAATCGAGATGGCAGGTGATGAATCTGGCCGTGCCCGCAATCGTTGGGGGTTGCACCAGCTTGGCAGCCTAGTAGTGAAGATCTCCCGCTGGGAAACGGAACTGGCCAACGCTGCCATCGAAGCACGGCAGAGATATAGATGGTTGGTGATGGTCTGCCCAAGTCAGCGCTAGCAATAAAAGGTCCACGGAGAGCAGTCCCTGTAGATATTGCCCCGATATGTCAGCGTTTGACTGTATTGTCGCCGGGGCTGCGCGCGATGGCAATCACGGCCGAGCGAGCATCATCATCATTGAATTCAAGTGGATGGCTTGTCCATTGGTACTCTCTCCGGCAGGGAGCAACATCCTCCTTTCCTAAACCGACATCCTTTGAGTCCAATATCAAGACTGTTTGAGTGAAGAAAGGAGAAATGTACACAAGATATTATGGAAAGAAACGATTCAGGTGGCGTGATTTAGTGTCCATGGTCTCAGCATGATCACGTGACATACTGCATATTCTTGAGAATCGACAGGCTTGTAATAGAGAAGCAGAGCATTTCCAATTGTTGCATTGTTGATAGCCTCAGCGGCTGATGAGAGCTGAAAGGCTTTTGTTCAGAAACGTTAGGAAGAAGTTGCATGACCATCATTACCGGATGGTTCCTGATTTCAACCGATCCCGTAGCCTCGACTTGATTTCGGCGATATCGAATGAATCTTTGAGGAGAAAGAAAGCTAGACTTAGGGAGGGTTTGCCTGTTACAACAAGGAGAACTTTGGTAGCCGAGTGCCCAAGAATTCTTTGAACTTATGTTTTGGCTGAGCTTGAATGTCATCGACCTGGATTAACATTGATTCGACGAAATCATGAGCGAGTTGCGTGGTACAAAATGCTACGAGAAAACGTCCGAATTCACTGACCAACAAGCTTTGATTCTTTTGCAACTATTATAAGTCGGTAGATGGCGAAGCGTTACGTCGCATGTCAAGTTGTACAAATATACCGTTAGTAAGGGAAGGAGGTGCGATTTAACCTCTCGGATGCGATCAAGCCTAGGCTAAAATTGCTTCCTAGATTTTATACGAGATTCTGTTCTCGGGCAAGTTTTACTAGGTTTAGTTCAGGGCAAGATCATGTCATACTCGAAGAATAAGGCTGCTGAGACATCGGAGTTAGTAAATAGTTAACAGAGAGCGAAAATCTAATAGCAATCCTTCAATCAGAAGTAACCATCTAACGCAGCGAGCATTCGAGGACATCCGAGTAATAGTACAATGCATGATGACAAATGCTAAAGAGGGGGCGAAGCTGTCAACCTCAGTGCTCGTCAGTCATACTGCTTTCATCAACCAGCCTCCGACGCAAAAGGAGACCAAATCATAAATGTCTCGCGATTCGAAGTATGCCAGCTATCCGAGCCTTGATGGTCGTGTAGTCATTATCTCTGGTGGAGCAACAGGCATTGGCGCCTCGATGGTGGAAGCCTTTGCCGCCCAGAGTGCTCAAGTCGTCTTCCTCGATATTCTCTCCGAAGCTGCTTCTGTCCTGATACAAAAACTTGCTGATCTCAAGGTTGCGCATTCTCCGATCTACTATGAGTGCGATATGACGAATATCGTGGATGGTGTCAAGCCGACGGCTGCCAAAATCCTAGCCCAATTTCCACACGTCCATGTTTTGATCAATAATGCGGCTAGCGATACCCGTCAGAAAACGATGGAGGTCACCGAAGAGCAATGGGACCAGAGCGCGGCAATAAATGTGCGCCATCAATTTTTCCTCACGCAGTCGTTGATGCCAGGCTTGATCGCGTCGGGTTCTGCCTCAGTGATCAACATGGGTAGTATTGCGTGGACAATTCAAACTTTCAATATCGTGCCGTATGCAACGAGCAAGGCTGCCATTGCAGGATTAACGAAAATGCTGGCGCATGAATTTGGGCCACAAGGAGTCCGAGTTAATAGTATCATGCCGGGGGCTATCGCAACTGATCGCCAGCTTAGAGACGTCCTTACGCCTGACGTTCAGGCACACATGATACAGCAGCAGGCTCTCAAGAGAATGTTACAGCCGGCTGAGGTGGCACGGATGGCTTTATGGCTGGCTGCGGATGACAGCTCGGGGGTTACAAACCAGAGTATGGTCATTGATGCGGGCTGGACTTCGTGGTAATCAATAACAGTGCAAATTTATCTGACCCCAGAAGACATTGCTATGCACCTTTGAAAGTGCGACTGATTTAATGGTAGCTCATATTGCCAGTATGCTATAGTGTTCTTGTGGCAAGCTAATTGAAAACCGTCGAGCATATGTGCTAACCAGTTTAATAACAAGCTACCAGTCTGACTTCAATACTTTCTCTTGCTGTCTCTGGCCCGTCAGCCCCGTGAAGATCATCCACCCCTGTATGCGGGGTATACTCGGCATGGCCAGGAAGGGTATTGGAGTCATAGATCTTGAGCAAGAGGTACTCATCCGGCTCCTGCCGCTTGACGTAGTACCATTTCTGTTCTTCTGTACAGATACATTAATAAGCCATCAGGGATGATTTAGTTATTTGCGAGTATTTTAAAACTTACCTCCATAAAATACGTTGATTCTGGACGCGAACATTCCGTATGCGTACCCTGTGCGCTCCTTGGTGAAGGTGCTGCCATCGCATACCGCGAGCGGAAAAGCAGTTACAGGTCCCTTCAGCGGTACCCAGACATTGATCTGCTGCACGCGAGAGTATTTTTCAAAGACGTCTTCTCCTAGAGCGAGCTTACAAATGCGCCGCGACCCAAGTGCATCCTGGTCAACATGCGCACCTGATGCCGTCGGTCGGACCAAGTCCGGAAACTGCAGACCCTCGATCGGCTCATCTTGTGCAAAGGGTTTCTTGTCATAGGGCGTATTGACCTTTGGCTCCGACGATCGGGTCACCGAATTCCAGATGACGACTTCGCGGGCGCCGAGTTGGGCCTTTATCAATCTAATTGATTAGACGGATAAGCATATGCTTGAGTTGAGCACGTTTGACTGAAGTGTTTGAGGTTTTCTCACTTTTTGACTTCCTATAAGAATTGCTATGAGCATCATATATAATACTATGAACTTGAAGCCGCTGCGAGACATGCAACCTACTTGTAGAAAAGCCTCATTCCATTCTTTCTGCTGGGCGAGCGGGCCCATCGCCTCGCTCTTGTTTTTTACCACTGCGAAACCTCTAGAGGCGAGCTGCTCCATCGGCGATTGTGCCTTTTCTGGATTTTCGAGCTCTGGCTTCAGATCGTGCAGTGTCACTTCTCGTGCTTCCTGAGGCCATGCCTGGCCTACACCGGGCTGGAGAAAGACTGAAGGATCCTTCCCCAGGACCTCGCAAGGGATCGAGAAGTTCATCGTGGCAGTAGTCATATTGAGGTTGGTCGTTGCTCTTGCAACAGGGTGAAGAGTTGTGAAGCTGAGTGATGAGGTTTCGGTAAGCTTTTTACCTGAGGTGTAGCAACCAGGCATTAGTCCAAGAAACTGACTCTAGATAAGCGATCAAACGTTGGCCATAATGAAATTATTATGATAGGCCGGCTGTAAGTTTGAGCTTCGGTCACCTCCGGATACCCCATTTTTGACAAATGACGTGCTGCTTATCGTACAGTCGTCGATGATTTGAGTACTTCAAACTGGCGAGAGTGGGCATACTCGGCCGATACTGAGACCCGAAATCCCTTGCCGCGGTGGAATTCTCAACTATTTTGCTTACATCCAAAACTTACCTTACTCAAGACAGTGAGCTCATAAGCAGTGTTCAATGCGGCAAAAGAAATCACAAGCCCGAATCAAAATGGGATCGACGTTACTTCGGGTAGGCAACCACTTTATTTAACCAAAAGTTGTTCTAACATGTCCCACTCCTTGCATCGTTTCTGTCCAAAATCAAGGCAACTTCATCTTAAGGTCATATTCAGCATACCCTGCCATTGGATTTCTCAATCCTTCTGCCAAAGTATGTCCAAGCCTTAATTAGACATTGGTGATATTCCCAGGCGCCGTATATCTCACCACCGCTTGCTCAACTTGTGAGATACTCGCCTTACTCGATGCGAGCTCATCCATGTGATGGCCCACAGCTCCATTGGCAATATCATTGATATCAATGTCGCGCTGATAGACGGCTACTTCATCAGCGTCACCGAAGATGGCAGCGATTTCTTCTAGGGGAAGCCCGTTCGTGTCTGGGAAACAGAAGAACATGATGACGCTACCAATGGTACCAGGGATAATCAAGACCAGGTAGAATTTCCAACCTATCGTACTAAGAGGACATTAGAATAATATCGACCATTTGGCACGCTAATCTTACATGAATGCTGTTGGAGCGGACTGCAACCACATGATGTTTGTAAGTGAAATGGTTGCCACGCCTAAGCAAATTCCCTTGGCTCTGATATGTGTCGGAAATAGCTCCCCAAGATACCCAAACTGGGTGCCTAAGATGCGTTACAAATGAAACTCAGTCATGGTCTTTCGGCAGGAAAAGAATCTTACCATCTAGGAAGACTGCATAGAATACTTCGAAGACGAACAACATGGCGACACCTGCTCTCAATGCTGGGAAATTCTGGGATGGAACAAATCGCGCAACGATGGCTGCTTCACAAGCGAGGGTCACCATACAACCGGCAATTCCACAGGCCATATACTTTGGTCTCGGAAACCTATCAACCAGTGGTATGGCAAGAGCAGTAAATACAATACCCACAGTGAGCCAGATACTCGGATAAATAAGCTGCATGACTGTTGTATAGCCAAGTGTCTTGTAGAGGGTCGGACCATAATCTAAACGTGTTAACCCAAGATACAAAAGCTTCAGATCTTTACTGAAAGTGCATCTTCACTTACTATTGATGACCAAGACACCAGAGCATTGAACGAAGAAAGTAGTTGCTATCGCAAGAAACGCGCGTCGTCGATATGACGGTTTCTTGAAGATATGTAGCCACGAGCTCTGTAGGGTACTTTCGATGTCCACTTGCTTCTGGATCTGGTAGAATTCTTTGAGGGCATAAGAGTGTAAGTTATCTTTTTTGTGTGAGTGGAGGCGTTCCAAAATTGTTCTCGCTTCGGCGGTACGGCCTTTAGATACTAACCACCTAGGACTTTCAGGGATCCAATAAAGTCCAAAAAGCAGCAATAGCGGCCACACACATTGGAGAGCAAGGGGTGGCCGCCATCGTCTGCCCTTTGGGTCCTCCCAGAAAAAGAATCCGACACCAACCCAGGCTGCCGAGGCATACCCAGTGACAAGAAGGACGGCATGGAGAGTGACAAGGCCCCCACGCAGACGTGCAGGTACTACTTCATTCATCCAGATCTGAATTCACTACTGATTAGTTTCGGTAGATGCTCAGAACCATTGTGAATGCCACTTACAGGAACAGCAGCCAAGATGGAGAACGCGCCAGCACCAGATATAAAACGGAAGAAAATGAACTCTCCAATGTTTGTGCTACCTCCCAGAAAAGCGCCCGAAAATATCAACAAAATGGCAGACTAGATTAGATTGTTAGCCGCAGTCGTAATTCAATAAGCATCGGAACACACCCATGCGATAGCCATCTTCCGACCATACTTGTCTGCGAAGAATGGCAGAAATAGGACTCCAACTACACCACCCGCTTGGAAGAGTCCATTCATTGTGGCTTCTAACTCAGTCCCATTCTTAGCTGTCGCAAGATTGAAATAGTCGCTAAATGATGGCTGGCCTAGGAAACGTTAACTACATTTACAGCTCATACCGGACATATCGTCGGCTTTTGAGATATATACTCACCCAGTGTAATGCTAATGACTGAAGCGGCATAGCCGTAGCTCATCGACCCTAGCCCAACAAAAAACAGGATAAAAATGTTATATAAATTTAATACTCCTCCTTTGTCTACGCTAGTCTCCATGTTGAATTCCGGTTTCAGTGTACAAGTAAGTGTGCCAAAAATCAACGATCAGATACCTGTTGTGGACGATTAAAGATGTTTTAAAGACTCTCAAAAAGTGCCTTGCTATGTACTTGGTGGGGCAGGGGAAAACCTATGCTCGCAGTAAGGATGCAGCCTGATCTTATGCCGAACCAGATCGGGACTTCCCCGCAAAACAATTAATCGTGGGGGATCAAGCGGGGGCGACGTTACTTTACTGGCTTGGGTCAGGATTGAGTAACTTACTGAATCACGGAACCCCTCAGCTGTGTGCTGGAAATCAAAACCATTTATTCACGACGCGTTATGAGCTGCTGCGTGTTGTTTCGAATACAAGTAATGCACATCAGTAACTAATGTGGTCAAGAAAAAGAATTCTTCGTTATAGAAGCTCACAGCCTCGACTATGAAGAGTAATTTAATTTCTCAACCATAGTCCTAAACATAATATAGATACAGATCCGAGCTTCGGACAACCCCCAATAGAGACTCCCATGTTGTTGTTCAACTGTGCAACAAATATCGAACCCTGCCAAATGCGTAAAAGATATCATCAACTCACTCGAAACATCGTTCTACATATTTTCGAAGTCACCACCGAGCCTAAGCCCGCTCACAGCTACAAGTGTCAGTTTCCTTCCAGTACAATTACTGGTAATTAAGAGCCTGGAGGGAAGATGTTTCTCGGAAGATTTGAGCGGCAAGTGACACATCAAACCTTTCCTACTCTTTAAGGCCCTGGTCGGCAAAAAGGATGGTTACCTGTACTTTGGACAAACTCCGCAAAGGACAAGTACAAAAGTTAACCAATACTTCCTGGTGCGGATCTTCGGTTATCTGGAAGAGCCAAGGCTGAATCTACAGTAGATGCCGAGGGGCCTTTCATTCGGGAATTGACTCGCAGCAGCTTACTCGCCTCCCGCGCCTGGTTAAGGGTAGCGAAGCCGCCCTATCGACTGCCATGAGAGGCACGTAGACGTCACAAACCTTGAGACATTATATCTCCTGGTTCGCTGATAGGGCAACTATCTACCTAGTGCTTTGTGTCGACCAGATCAAGACATATCGTGTTTTTATCCAGTGCCAGTGTTCATTTTATCAAGGTAGACAATGTCTCTGTCCAATACCAATACAAATGACAGTACATCCTTTTGCCTTTTCCCAGTCGGACGAACGGCTTGCCCAGAACTGGTGCACGGTTAACATGGCACGTTCAAGTTCTTCTCATGGCTGGTAATGTCAGACTCAGTTCGGGTTCCTTCAGCCCCCGTTGACTCGGTCGGTATTGACTCGCCGAGCCAACGCTGCACGTGCACGCCAGCAATTGCCGAAAATCGACCAAGTGATAACTAGTAGACAATCCCAAACCATAACTCTGATAAAACACTACTTTCGTCCTTTATAACGCCCGGCTATGGCTCCTGTCACCACTCCGATCACCACGTTACTCAATATCTAGCATCTTGATATGCTGACTGGGCATGGGTTAGACTTCTGGCATTCCGTTGATGATAGTAGTCCCCAATACCGGTAGGATGGGAGTTGCCGATGGTATTAATTATACACCTGAAGTGTTACGTGGGATGATCAAGACATCAAATACAGTCTGAGGGACCCTAATTTACCCTTTGGATTGGGGAGAGATCTACAACTCCCTCACGTTGTCGCAAGACCAATGTCGACTATACCGAAGGATGCTCGAGCGAGCCAATCCCTTAATTGGTCTTAGTTTCAGTGCCGGTGGCTTTGTGTGCTGATGCCATATTTAGAAGTGGGCGTCCAATGATGCTGCATATGATGGTAAGTGGCAACTACAGCTCTAGTGGGATATTGTAAGTCCGATCTGCAGTCATGCTGACGCCGACGTAACGTGCGAGATGTAGAACGTAGTTATATGTTTCTCTTCGTCGCACATTTTGCTTGTTATCTTTCTGTTCATCGGTCATACATCAAAACAATGGGTTTATTACTTTTGCAGACGTTGATGCTGCCGTTGATAATCCCATCGAGCAGTGTAGTGCTTGGAGCTTGGCTGCCGAGCCCGGAGAGCCCAAATCACACGCCAGACGCACTATTCGACCTGGATGCACCTCCGAATTTTGACTGGATCAGCCACCATGACTGGATTCCCGCCGCCTTGGTAGTGAACAGTAGTCGCTCGCCTTGCCCTATGCTTAACACGCTCGCAAACCACGGCTTCCTTCCACGATCTGGTAGGAATATTACCAAAGATATGTAAGAATTTGTACGAGTGTTTTACACTACTTCCGTTGTTTCCCTTTGAACTTATGAGGTTGTTGCTGCGAGTACCCAAGAAGCTATTCTGCTAGTACTGTAGTGGAAGAACGAACATCAGGGTGGACGGTGGAAGATTACGCATAAGAACTAGTGCCGTAACATCAAGCATGATATCGGCAGCTATATGCTAATCCGTACGCTTGAATGTAGGCTTAATACAGCGCAAGTCACCGTTCTTAATATGTCACCCGACTTAGCCTCCAAGACGACAAATGCCATGGTCGCGAAGCTCGGTAGCCCTGTCAATGAGAGTACAGCTTTCAATCTTGACGAATTTGCTGCTCATGATGCTACGGAACATGATGCTAGTTTAACCAGGTTAGATGAAATCCAAGGGTCCGTTATCGATGTAGATCCAGGATTGGTACATTTATTGCTTGCGGACTCCCAGGAACCGTGGCTAAACACTAAATCTATTGGCCGCTCACGATTCCGACGCGAGAATGAGAGCACAGCAATCGGAAGTCCAGTCCTGTCGTCTGCTTTTACTTCGTTCGCGCAACTCGAAGCCTCGTTTATCGTCTTGATCTTCGGCTTGGGCGGTGGAGATGCAATCGACGAGCGATGGGCCCCGAAGGAGCAGGTCAAGGAGTGGTTAAACGAGGAGAGGTTTCCAATCGACATGGGGTACAATAGAAGTGAAATCGCTTTAACGATCGACTTGCAACAGAGCATAATCAATGGGATTAAGCAATCGTATCAGGAGCTTGGTGGGAAGTGATATTCGACAGCTGCACAAAGATTCCTTTGGTGGAATGTACGTACTTTTCAGTGCCTGGTTGCTTTCATTTCTTGCATCATTACACTAGAATCTTTTATTGAATTGATTTTGAACCATTCTTTACTACCCAGTCTCTAGTCTTGATCCATCGCTTACCAACTAAACCTGCCCATCCTTTTTGGTTCGAGGTATCAATGAATTACTTTTAACATGAAATTTCTTGCACGGAACGATGCTTTGAGCCAACAGGCATAATATCCACCGCATACACTGCATGTGAGAGCTGCGTGGAAGGTCTAATACATGCATTTATCCAGTATGTAGTCACGTGATACATTTCTTTCATAGAGTTTTCACCATTGTTTCGTTACTTTACTAATGAAAGCTTTTCTTGGTCGGCCCCAAGATAAAGTATTTGTGCTTTCATGTGGTAGTGCCATCGTAGAACATTGACTTCTGATGTCTCGCCCTCTTTTCCCTGGATCGCCTTTCCGGCGGAGAATCTCGGTACGGAGCAGGCAAAAAATCAAGCCGACTGGCGTCAGTCAACAACCACAGGCCTGAAGGTCTAATGGCGTAGCAGCAAATAGGTAGCCTGGTATGAAGGCGTATCCGGAGACCTTTCCTGTTTTTCCGCATCATGCTTTTGGATCTCAGCGAACGTGCAGACATGGGGATGCATTCCCAAGCTTCTTGGAAGCCCTCCAGGGTCAAGCGAGTGACCCGAATACGCCATCAACCCGCACGCCGTTGGATATGGCCATTACGCCAATGACAGGTGCAGCATCACGTCTACCTCAAGGTAAATGTGATTCTTTAGGATATAACAACTGCCGGGATAGTCTATTAAAAGATTCGATACTCCTCGTGTTCGCAAACTGCGTTTTGCTTGCCCCACGCAGATTCCGGGCGCTTCGGGTTGCAGATTCGGTGAAGGTTGCACAATCACAGACCAGACGTGCAATCATGCCACCCTCGTTGGAATTGACCATTTCAGGCGAGTAACATTTGCGCGCGTGAGTACATATGAGACGGGCATAGCACAGTGCATGCGTTCGGCATGGTTCTTCGCCTAATCACCGGCATCGACTGTGGCTGTGGAGCTGCAACGATCCCCTTCTGTATACTTTCCCCTACATCATTTTCCCCTTTTTGGATCACGCAGCGAGGCTGACACTGGCTGCGTTTTTGGCTGTGCTTTTCTACCCGCTTCGTTTGCCATAATTCCCAGGTGCAGTTGCTGGATATATACACCGTTAGTTTACATGTGGTGAGAATGTATCTTCTACTCAGGACTTCAGCCTAGAACTTTTCAACTCGTCAATCAAATTATTACTCAATAATGGATGGTTATACTTTCTTTCCTGACGATGCAAATGTCGCAGCAGGGAAGAAGCTATGGAACCCCTCCAAAACGCTGGGAATTATAAACACCGACCCCGGATACCAATGCATTACTTGTATCGGCTATGCTCCGTCACAAGGACGCCGCTGTCGCAACCCGATTAGAAGAGACAACAGAAAATTCATTATGGAGACGTTGGAAGAAATAGCATACCTTCATCCTCACAACCCCGCCGTTTTGTCGCAGTTGCGGACCATTGCTGGGCCGGCTCTCTGTGTTAGGTACCACCAGAACCAAGCTGAAAGAGTTTTAATGGAGTGGCAGAGGAAACTTCAGCAACTGAAACCCGTAAAAGAAGAAAGAAGATCTACCAAGCCTACTCGAAGCAGACACGAGCCAGAGCCTTCCCAAGACGAACGTATAAAAGACCTTCAAAAACAACTACAAGAAATGATGAATCTCCTGGCTCAACTGAAAGGAGAAACCAACAACCAACAACACCAGGATGAAAGATATGAACGCCGAGATAAGAAGAAGGAAGAAGTAGAAAGGGACTCGAGGAAGGAGAAGGAGCGTTTGGAGAAGGAACGCCTGGAGAAAGAACGCCTGGAGCAAGAACGCCTAGAGCAAGAGCGTCTGGAGCAAGAACGCCTGGAAAGAGAACGACTAAAGAAAGAGCGACTAGAGAAGGAGCGGCTAGAGAAGGAGCGGCTAGAGAAGGAGCGACGAGAGAAGGAGCGCTTGGATAAGGAGCGAGCAGCCAAGCAAAGAAGAGAGCAAGAAGAAAAGAGAAGATGTGAGCGTGAGCGACAGCAACGAGAAAGAGAGCAGAAAGAGAGACAGGAGTGGGACCAGTTGTGGACAAATTATCAGGACCGATGGGTGCACTTCAAAGCGTCTGTTTCTAACGAGACCAATGTCCTGGATGCTATCCCGTGGCCTGTCAAGACCGGTTCATACCGTAACGCAAAAGCTTCGGAAGTCAAAGCATTCTTCAAGAACGCGGTGCCAAGAGACGCGAGTATGTCAAAACTTATGCGGAAGGAGTGCCAAAAGTGGCATCCAGATATCATTTACCGCTTGCTACGTGGTTGCGAGGTTACTCCAGTTGCTCAGCTATTGATTGATATGATCTGTCGAGTGGTAACAGAGTTGTTAGATAACTCTGCTGGAAAGTCAGCTAATTTCTTAGGTTGATTGCCCTCTATTGTATCTAGAAGGGAGATTCAAAAATATGCTAGCACATCTTCCAAATATTGTGTCATATTCGTTATCAGATCGTTTGATTGAAGTGGGTTAAAGTCACTGTCTTCTTATTGTTGAGAATAGAGGCAAGAACATATTGGCAGCCAATTTAATACTCTCCATGGAGTACAGTAAGCTTTCTCCGGCCGAAGAAAATGTGTGCACTTGACATCTCCGAATGAGAATGTACAGACGCAAAGACCACAAAGTACTTTGGAAGTGTACATTGTTCGTAGTATCACAGAGTAACAACAAGTTTGGTAGCAGATACACCTTTCTGAAGCATATCCAGAGCTTTTTGAACAGACTGCCACCCACTTCCAACGACACGGGCCTCGGGATAAGGTAAGATTGTACCCTTTGCGAGAGCCGACGGTAAAAAGTCCTCAAAAATAATCTTGCCAACCTCGAAAGTTTGATCACTATCCTTTGCGATAAACTTCGCGCCAACATCCTCAGGCTTGTCCTCGGGGACCGGCATCGCCATGGAGATAAACTTGTTACCTTCGATCCGGCTTACGATCTCAAAGCATGCGTCAGACGCCAACTTGCGGCTTGGTACACTCGTGCCGCCGATGCATAGTGCGCCAGCACTCGACTTGCCTCGAAAAGCTTCAACGATATCTTGAACGACGGTAGCGCTGTGGTAATCAAATACTTGACTAGCGCCAAGCTTCTTGGTGAGGTTGAAGTTCTTAGGTGACGCAGTAGTTATGACTTCGTAACCTGCTGCGACGGCAAGCTGAATGGCATTACAGCCGACACTGGTTGAACCTCCCCATATTAAAACCGTCTCGCCTGAAGTGCCCTTATTGTCCTGAACTGATGGATATGCAAGGCCTAGAAAACTCTTTTGGAAGAGTGCCCAGGCTGCAGCCAAGAGGGCCAGGGGAAGAACGACGGCCTCCTCGTACGCCATAGTGTTCGGGATGGGCGAAGCAAGAGCCTCATGCAGAATAGGATAGTCCTGAAAAGCTGCTCGGGTATTATCTTGCTCCAGGAACCCAGCAGCATAACCAAGAACTCGATCTCCAACCTTGAAGCGAGTGACACCGGAGCCAACCTCGATAACCTCACCGGCCACGTCAAAACCAATGATCGCGGGGTACTTTAGGAATGGGAAAATCGCTGGGCCCATAAGCTGAACTCCCACATCAACAGGATTCACAGCCACGGCACGACTTTCAACGACAATTTCGTCCGGTTTTGGGAATCGGTTGGGAACTTCCCTGATCTCAAGTGGTTGGCCTTTATCAGGCACGATCACGGCTCGGTTGGAAGGCATTTTACGATTCACGATCAAGGAGTATATAAGAGTATTTAAGAGTGTATGCGGTTGACGATCAAGGAGTATACAAAAGTGATTGCGATTCACGATCTAGGAGTATATACGAGTATAAGTATGCCGGATTTGGTACTGAATGTATTTCTTGTTCCTAGCCGACACGACCGATTTTGTGAGAAGGCTTATAAGTACCCCTGCTTACTGTAAGCCTTCTCGCATAACACTAGATACATTATTCCCTGCTTATACCAGTGCTTACGTTCTCCTGTATACGAGCAGAGGTTAGCGTAGGGCAGGGCTGTCACCATGGATTGTGGGGTTGATCCCTGGTCAGGCGTTCTATATTTCTAAACCCCTCTCGATATACTCAACTGCAAGTTTTATTGTGAGAGCCAAGACCCTGAAGAGTTCTATGAGATTCTGTTAGGGAAAATTGGGACATCAGACAACCCTTAGTACTCTTTACAAACAAGTACGTAATTTGGTAACTAATATTACCTAAAAGCAATTTCTTAAAGCTATGAGGCAGAGGTATTGAATGTCACGCCATCAAGAATGTATAACATAGGTCTTGCATCCCTTATAGATTACCACTTTGAAGCCTTAGTCTTCTATAGTAAAGCAAAGTATCACCGATCTAATCCCGTACCCGTGCATCGTTGTGGCATTGGGCAAAGCTTTTGAATTCCAAGTCTGCATCTTCATAATCATCCAGAACTTCCGCCATATCAATATCCGACTTAACCTCGCCATCAAGTTTGAACACGATCCTTCCGATATTTTCATACAAAAGATGACCATAGTTTGCCCAATTGTTCTGCATGTTGAGTAGAGTCCAGAAATATTGTCGGATAAAATCAAATAGGTACATTGGACTCAGAACAGTAGCGTCCTTGTTCTTGCCCCGATGGGGATTTCCGGATGATTGTGGGGGTCCAGACGACTCTGGCAGTAGTCCTGGCGGCGTCATGATATTTACCTCTAGCTGCCGCATGATGAAGAGTTTATGCTCAGCTTCTCTCCCAGCCGCTGTCCACCATGGCCCATAATATATGAACCGTTCGAAGAGACTATATATGATCCACGATATAGGGCCAGCTCCATCTCCTCCTCCGAATCTGCTGTAGCCTTGCACAGGACCCTCGCAAGAACCGGCGATCCGAAAGTTGCAGGTAAGTGTATCCGCAGATTGTATCAATTTTGGCATGACGATCCATGTTGGCAGAAGATAAACTTCTTGAAACAAGATGACGTCGAGAATGTAATTAGGTGGAAGTAGCTCTGCTGTTGCGGAAGCCTCCTCATTGAGCTGCCGATTGACAAGGAAGATGGGATGAATACGGCAGGGTGAATGGGGAAATTTAGCATCCTTCGTAGTCCATGCTTTCAAGCCTTGCGGTGGTATTTCGATCCGTTCTTTGAGAAGGTCGCCAACGTTATTCAGTTCGGGGAGCGCTATCATTGGGTGCAGTAATACCTCCTCAAGAATTCGATTGCGCACTTCTCGAGGAATCGTCATCAGCGTTGCTTCACTGTGAGCACCCCCCTGGATACGAGAGTGGTGAGATAAATGCTCAACAGGGAATGGTGCCATTTCTGGTCTTGACGGGCTCATGTCTGGCGTGAAATCGGATGCGCTGCTTACTAAACCGCAGATATATCGTAAGAAATGTTCTGATGGTCAAAGGCACAAGAAAGATCACCCGTTTGATTTCCAAGGAGGGGGAGGTGGCAGGGTTCTGAGCGAACCAACAACATCGACCCGTATAAAACAGGGATTGTTCCCAACCAGAAGGCATTCAACTGCGCCGAGGGAAAGGGTTACGGATTGCCGGACGGTGTACACTGTTCAAGAAGCTGCGCTGCAGCGGAGCGTAAAGCGTAGCTCTGGCACCGACTGATAAGGTAGAAAGCACCAGCTTCTGGTGGACATAAGTGTCGGGAGCTTTGTAGCTCGTTGTACGATTCCAAGTTCAGAACATGTAATGTGTAAGGTTCATAACCCCGGTATCTCTACAGCCAATGTAAGCTGGCTCCGCTATACGCTCCCTATAGCCAGGCAAAGTGCTGAAAGAGAATGTCACATGACTACACTGTATGTAGCTAGGCAGCCTTAATCGTTGAGCTTTCTTCTTTCATTCCAATCAATACAGCATCAAGTTGATCCTACCCATCTTCCTGCGAATCCTTTACGGTCAATACAACAGTGGCGGCTACCCTATGTCGGCCTTATTTAGACAGATTTGTCCTTGCCTCTCCCTATATCCAGAAGGAACCCAATCCTGAACACAATCAAGCTTGCCGTAATACCCATGTTGATGCATACTTGGGTGGAGACGCCTCCGCCCATGCTGATTGCCCAACATACTCCTGCCAGCTTCGAGGCCTCGAACAATGCTTGCCCAGCCTGGACGCTCTTCCAAAGGGCAACATCGTTGGGCCGTGGGCGGAGGACGAGCAAGTGTAGAATTAGCAAGCATGCATATGCGCCGGCCAAGGCTGCAAGAAGGATGGTGACTTCAGGACGTGGTAGAGCGGCGCGGGGCGTTAGGGAGAGTAGAAGGGACGAGGGATCGAAGAGATTAGATAAAATCGCGATGACAGCAAGGATGGGGTCAGCGATGGTGAACTAGTAATAATACAATGGCTTGATAGTAGATGCCATGTTTGGGTATCAAGTAGTTAAAATAAGAAGTAGAGGAGGTTGATCCAACCCTAGGTTCATGTATAACTTGCTAGGCTGCAAATCTTTATACCCAGACCAGTCTTACGTCAGCCTTATTGTTTAGTCGTTAGGCAGCAGGGTCAATTTTGGCATTTGGGTTCTATAGAGAGTTCCGATGTCGATGAATCTAGGTAACAACTAGTGCCTGTAAAGAAACGTTGCTTCTACCAAATGACGGTTATTCTAACTACCGCTTTCAACACCCACTCACCCCCTCTTTCTATCTTGGTCTTGGATGTTGGTGCCCACAAGGGGCCCTAAAACTGGTGGGGTCCGGCGCTTGAAAAGTACTACCCCTGTCTCGGCCATTCTACCGAGGACTAGGTACTCGCGAACAATAATCTACTGTCTTGGTCTCTTATCTTTATAGCATCCAAGGCCGTTGACGAAGCTATCTAACAGACATGCTCAGTCGTGCGGTTTAAGATCCGAATGCAGAAACTGACGCAGGTGAAGCCGACTCACCAGACGCACTACATCTCCTTTGACCATTGACATGGCGCTGTTACATATGCCCTTACATCATTCATAGTATTGATGTGGTATACAAAATAGTTCTGTGCTTCCCTTTCATTCTGCCTATGTTAGATCTCGTTCTGAGTAAAATTCTTGCTCAACTCCAACACATCGCAATACTCAGTAAAATGGCCATATTATATCCCAGACATTTCATTGTGTATAGCTAGCTATATTACTCCCCGCAATGTCTGAAGCCTTGTCAAACACGTGGGGCTGAATTGAAGCTGTTCGACCCACATAATTTGAAGGAATAATACGCATAAACTGAAATTGTAAAATCTGCAAACAAGGAAATGTGCTGAATAGCAGGACCAAGCCTCCAAAGCCGTGAGATATCCATCTCTCATCTATCTACCACAGATAGTAGTATTGAATGAGTCGTAAACCCTAGTATCTATTCACAATGAATAGCTGTGCTTGATATGGTCTGTGCTATTGAAGAATAGCACACCCTTACCCTCGCCATCACTCTTCGTACTACTCTCCACCCATTGACAAGCACGACGGGTCTGTCTAAAAGTATTCATAATGTTGGACATGCCCGACTCATCTTTACGGTAGGACTTTCCCATCAGTGGCTTGATAGCCTCGGTAGCTTTAACAGCATGGTAATGGGGAATTGAACCGATATGATGATGTAAGACATGCGTTTCGTTAGCATCATGCCAAAAGTAGTGACCAATGAAGCCAAGATCGCGGTCAATGGTAGATGCGGCACCACGGATAAAGGTCCACGTGTCGGAGTTATAATGTGGCATTGAGGGATCGAGATGTTGGAGCGAAGCAATGAAAACTATTCCCTTTTAGTTATGGTTACAAACTTGGCAGGTCTATTTTGAAAACGGCGGAGAAAGAAGGAGAGTTCGGGATGTGTGACTTACTAACGCAGCTATTGATCAAAAGATATGGAATAGCATACCAGACAATCAAGTTTCCCCATCCATAAGTGACTCCAACGTAATATAACAATGAGAAGACGACAAGTAGAGCAGCATCGTTGATATAAATCAACTTCGCATCAAGTTCAGTGAAGTAAGGACTGTAGGGATTAAAAAGGCTCCCACTAAGTCCATAGGTCCTTTTGAGTGACCCGTCTTCATTTTTCTCAGGGTTCTCGACTCCTTCTCTTGCTGCTTTCTTCTCAAACCAAGCTTCTCCTACACCCATCATGGTCAACGTATACAACTGCCAAGTAAACAACTGCTGAATGACTGCAACGGTAAACGCATAGATTGGCGCATCCTCAACAAGCTCGGCAATTTCCTCAATAGTCTTGTTGAAGCTCTGTGCGTAGCTTAGACGAGTGTGGGGCGTAAATGCGGTGTCTGTAGCCATATTTCCGACTCCTTTGTGGTGGTATTTGTGCGTGATCTTCCATGAGAAATAGGGAACTAAAAGAGAAGAGTGTAGAATAAGACCAATAGTGTCGTTTAATGTCTTGTATTGTGAAAAGGCCATATGGCCACACTCGTGGGCGAGGATCCAGATCCCACACCCAAAGATCATTTGCATAAAACTGTATACGGACCAGAGTGCGAAACGAATAATGGGAGAGGATATATAGTCCGAGGTGTTGTATGTGCTGAATGCAAGAAATGTTCCGGTGATGAGCGCTATGTCTTGGCAGAGGTAACGAAGTGATTTGAGAACATTACGCTCGAAGCATTCTTTGGGAATAGCGTCGTAAATCTGCTTTAGGGTGTAGTCTGGGACTACATACTCATTGCCGCTGGCATCCATGAGCATTCCATACTTGGCTCGTTGAGCAGCAAGTTTCGGCGGGACTGATGCTTCAGTTGAAGCACTGGTGGCCGTCATATTTGTTGGTTTTGACTCCATCGAACGACAACTTAATGACGGTATTAAGGAAGCTTGAAAAGAATCTTCACCAGGTGCAGATGATGAGAGAGCGATTAGGTAGAGCAAATTGCAGCCACCTAAAACCCGAGCTGTTATATATCTATCAAAGTACGTCTGTGCCTCTGCTTTGCATTCGGGTGGAACTATCTACCTATCTGCCCCGCTGGATAATCTGTACGATAGTATGTACGAGAGCGGGTTTGTGATATGCGCGTCCTTCTAACTTGGGCTAGAAGGTTTCATTTGTTCCATTTATTCCGGTATAAACCCGGGCGTTAACATTCACTTGGCGCTGCATCTCTGTCGACAGGCTTGCAGCAGACCGGATGTAGGCGGATAGGCCTGGTGATACATCTTACTTCCCAATTCAACCCAACCTGCAGACTTCTATCATAGTAAGCATTACACCGGCCGTGATGGTAAATGGAGTAATAAGGTCGATAACAACAAGCATTCTAAGAAATTATAGAAGTAAAGGATATATAAAAGCAAGCGGCAGCTCTCCTTTGGACAATCTATACTAAATACCCACTCTGTGAACAAGCATTGTGTATATATTGGAAAGTGTTAATGTAGGATCTCTGAGAGCTTGTTTGGGGTCCTTCAGCATCAGCACGTAGGTGTGTGGATCACTACATATTAAGCTGTTCAGGCTAAGGTACTCAGGTTGCTTACGTGAGACGACTGAACCGAGGACGATTAACGCTCGAACAACGAGTAAGAGCGGGAAATGCGGACCGAGTACAAAGTACAAGAGAAAGAAAAGTGACCGTCAATACAGGCAGATCGAAGTCGGTCCGTTTTGAAAACATTATGCCTGGTAGGTCTTTTGATAAGGGAAGGTTTATTAACAAGGGTGTTAATCTACTAGGGCGCTTAAAAGCTTAACCAGCATGAGTAGACAAGAAAATAGTAATCCTAACTTAGTAGTAGAGATAATATAATCATAATAAGGACTACCAGCCAAATATAGTGTATATAACTCTCCGAACGAAGGAAGCCTTATCATATCCGGAAGGTTAGATAAAATTAGTAATGTTATTTAGTACTATTATCCCTAAGTTATATAAGTTAAATTATAAGAAAGCTTAGTCTAAGTCCCTATGAATTTCTGAACTTCAATTCTGGGTCTGCTAGCGTATACAACGTAGCTTCGATACCCCGTTTTGAATAGCTTGCCTTCAAAGAATGCTGCGTTCATTTTGATATACCTATAACCATCCTCAGATCGTTATTCTTTTTCCTTGGGTGCGTGCCGGTCACAGAAAGGTGCAATGCCTTAACAGCTGCTTCTCCACCATCATCGGGAAGTTCTCTTTTTGCCACGTAATCTCCTCATTAGTGTATAGGATTGGCGCCTCCTCGTACGGTACTACGTCTTTATTTGTAAGAATCTTGTGTTCAAGCATGTCTGCCCTCGGCAGGCGAAAAGGGCTTGAAGTAGTCTTCCGTGACTAATCAATGGCCTGTCATTCTTGCGGTGTCCAGCTATAAAACATCTTCATGTTCTCAATTTGAAGATACCCGAACATCCATTGCCAAACTGCCTTATGCCTTTGCAACAGAATGCTTTTTAAGTCAATGCTTGACGTTCGGAAACGGACGTCTATGTTTATGTTCCGGAATTTCGAAATGCTTCGAGGAATATTAATCATTCATGCTGTTCAAAACCTAGAATATAATCAACCCTGGGAAATCTGACCATCTCATCTCAACCCAATTGACGGCCGGGTGATTAGGGGCAGAACCTTCCTGCGCTATCTGAGTATCCATTGTGTACCATATCTTCTCTAGCATATGGCCTATCTGCTCCACATTCTTGAACCCGACTGTCCTCTCTAGAACGCGCCAGCGGCAGCGGATTGTCATTCGATCTTCCTTTGAAAGGCATACTGTGCCTGCCATAAAGAGTGGGAATATGAGTGAGCTATCTACTGAGCTTCCAATTCGTATATGCTGCAAGTTCTCGAGAATGTTGCATAAACTATCATCGCATATTGGATTAGGAAGTTCGTAGCCTTCCACCACTTGATGGAGCCTAAGTAAAGCAGCCCACTTGATTGCAAGAGCAGCATGGTAGCAGTTGGAAACCTCTAGTTTTCCCATTGAACTGGCTTCAGCATCGCCTGACACTCCGGCTCCATTTGGCATCCAGGCCCTGATATTACTCCCAATCTTCTCTGCGGTATTCCTAAATTGTGTTTCGAAAGCTTTGTTGATGCGGTATTTCCGACGGCGTGCAAGTGCAGAAACTTGACCAACAAGTCGGTAGATAACTCGTGCAAAACCGAACATGGCATTGTAATTTTGGGTGGAAGATAATACAGGTGAACAAGGCGCGAAGAGAGCATCTCCGCATCTTTGAATTTGGTATTCGATTAGAGGTGGTCCAGATCGAGTAATCGTTGAAATTGAGTCCATATATTCGAAGAGGTCAAGAAGAAAGGGCCATGCCCTAGTGGTTTCATTAGGAGAGGTAGAAAGTGTAGCAATAAGACTTTTAGCAGCTTTGATATGCCATGACCATCCAGTTGAATCGCCTTCACGAATGTCTAGAAGTCCAAGCAGTAGAATTGCCGCAAGTGTGCTCTCTTTGTTTTCTCCGGACTGAATCGCCAGATTTAGAGCGGACAGAGCTAAGATACATCAGTGAGGGCAATCCTATGCAAAGTAATAATTCATACCATTAGTCTGATGATTAAGGCCCCTTTGGACGACATCCGGATATCCCCCATTATGTTTCATATGGCATGCGCTGAGTGCAAGTAATGACCTCATAACAGCTGTTGATTCTGCTGCCAAGGGTGTCACAAGTCGGAGGAATGGGTTTTCCTCGTCCACAGGAGCAATACAGAGAGAATTGACCACCACACGATTGAAGTGTTGGAATAAATGCTTATCAGAACGATTACTAAGGCCACAGATTGGTACCAGACTGATACTAGGAGGAATTTGTTGCATCGTCTGTAAAGACATCGTAGAGCCTATCGAATCCCCAATTGCGGAGCAATTTTCAAGGAAACGATTGTCCGTGATGGCATCTATGGTCGTGCCCAAATCTGATTGTAAAGATTCTGTCACCGGCTCTACAACCTCAGCACAGATTGCCTCAGCTTCTTCAAGCCAAGCTCCAATGTCCGTGTCTATCTGTTCCCAAGAGTCTATGCACTGCAAATGGTCTGAAGTAGGTGCGTGAAGATCTCCTTCCAAATCTTCAATTGGCAAAATTCGAGACTGCCGTGAAGATGTCGATGAGGAGGATGCTGTCCAGTATTCCAAGGTCTCTCCAAGTTCCTTTTCCGGTCTTGATAATGAGATAGAAGATATCGTTTCGGTAAACAGTATTGCTGTTGGGGTTTTAGATTCCTTGATAGAATTCTCAGATTGAACACAGACGAGATTCAGTCTTCGACAATCGGAACATTTTGGCAGCATTTTGTCACATTTCTTTTTCCTACAAGAGATTAGATCTGGCCAACAACACTTCAAATTTCGTATCGCGTACTTCTTCTTGCATGCAGTACACCCGGTCTTATCTCGCCTCAAAATTCGAGCCCTTTGATGTAGATTTGTATTCGTTATTGGATGTGCGGACTAAAGCTTATGTCAGGTACTGATGTCAACATCGTCTGTGTTTCTCTCACGGTCTTACGTTGTGCCCCTTTGTGTTGTGCTTATCCAAGTCTCTGAAGTCTGTGCAATCCACATAAAGTCCTATCGGGTTCAATCAGCCACGGGATTGTTTCTGTGAAATGATGAAACTGAGCCATACTGTGACAGCGAGAGCAAGGCCGTCCTCCATCGCATTTCTGTTTCTAAAATTCTACTGTTACAAGGAAGACTCGGTGAGAGACGAGCTTTATGGAAGCGTACAATGTCAGAACAACGATCGCAGGCTCTAGATGGCATGTTGTCTTTTTGTTCAATAAGGGACCTCAATGTACAGAGTCAAAAAAGGACGAGGTGCTGAGGGTAAGAAGTCTTGTCCGAGAAGAGTAATTGATAGATGAAACTGTCGTGTCTTCTGATCGTAGGTTACAGCAACCGAAATATCATCAAGGAAAAGTTGGGACAATGCCATAGTAATCAAAGGTGGGCCTTGGAGCGATTAAGTCTTGATTATATCTTGATAGGGGTCCACTCCCCAGTCCACAAGGCTCAGGGCAGGGTAGTGGTGCATGATAAGGACTAGTGGTGATAGGACATCATGATAAGAAGCAGTAAACATGGTTCAGATATCTCTAAGAGGCTAGACCACTAAAGCTCCATGTGCTCACATTCGGCCTTCCGAACAGGGGGAAGTTTCGGAATAATAGTATGGCACCGATAACTCAAAGGTCAAACGGGCAAGAGGAATATTGTAGCCGCGTATCTTGAAGGCCGAAGAATTACGAGTTTATTTTTGCCACCTACTGTCTGTATATCATCAATCCATGGAAGGCGAAGTGCAATTGTAGCACATCCTTCTCAACGCATGCGTATTAAGCTCGACCGCCGTATTCATTCTATCAATTCTTGCGTTCGGAAGCCTTCATCAACATTGGGCCTCGGTACAGGACCAGATATTCGGGATTGACATATTCCATGGTTACCGGAGCCCAATCAAACTTCCACAGAAGCTTAGACACAATCAACCTTAGTTCCATCATCGCAATATTTCTTCCAATACAGGTTCTAGGTCCCAGTCCAAATGGCAAGCAGGCATCCAAATTGTCGCCCAGATCCTCCAGCCAACGCGATGGTTTAAAGACTTCTGGACTATGGAAATAATCGGGGTGTCGGAAGATGTTCCACCGCATTGCACCAAGTTCAGTCCTAGGTCCCCGTTAGTCTTGAAAGTAATGGCAAAACTGTATGTGCTTACCCTCCAGGAACAAGGTGTCCTGCGACTTCAATTGGATTATCTGTACGGCGCCACATAGGACCTGGAAGGACTGGGCTGACTCTCATTGCTTCATTTAAAGCTGCATCCAGTAGAGGTATCTTTGATGCGGCAGGTGCGTTAATGCTCTCGAAAGTTGGGAACATGGACCGTAATGATTTAGTAAGCTCTTGGTAAATACTTGGGTTTTGACCAAGATGAAAGAAGGAGGTTGTCAATGCGGTAGCTACGGTATCACCGCCACCTAAATCCTAGGTCAGAACCAGAAAGTCAAGAAAGGCGAAGACTAGTGTGCGCCAAGGGTATCGTACCTGTAACAAGATTCGTCGCTTCACCAAGCATCTCATACTTCCCTAGCTGTGTGTAGCCGGGCTGGCCCTTGAATTTTTCGTTCCCAGCCTCGATAACACTAATAATATCTCTGTCATTAATTGTAGAACCTCGCTTTTTTCTTAGGGCAAGATGCTTGCCAGCAAAGTCTACGACTCCTCTCATAGGTTTTGGCGTTGTCCATTTTGGTCCATATTGGTTGACCTTTGACATCAACCTGAACCAAGAGGGAATGGCTCCCACAATAACCGACCAGCGCAAGACGTTTGGAAGAACATGCAAGAAAGGATGCTTCTCCACGTGGTCGAGCATGCCGAAGTTCGCTCCGAAAGCCAGAGCTCCTATCATATCCAAAGTAACGCAATCAAAGTAATCAGCCAAATTAACTACTCCATCTGGAATTGTCTCTATCCTTGCAACCAACTTATCGACAATCGGTGTCGCGATGATAGGCTCTTGTTCTGCCAGGACCGAGTTTGCAAAACCCGGAGCCATGAGTCTGCGCTTTCTCCGATGTTCTCCTGGGTCCCGAATGTTACTCACATTTGTAGCAGCAAAGCCAATGACTCGGAGAGCGAAGTCTCCTCGATACGTGTCGCTTCGACCAACGATATCTTTCAAGGCTCTTACGTCGTTGAATACAATCTGATTGGGGCCCACCCGAATGACGTTACTTTTGTATTTTTTAAACAACCTTTCGCAGTGTTGAGGAAAGAAGCCAGTAGAGATATAATACATGAAGTAAAACGACGAGCAAGCTGCTAATGGCGGTCCCGGGAATTTACTGAGTGGGTGCATCGTGAGACGATATAAGCATAGTGAGCCCGTTGCGATGACTGCCTGCAGAGCAATTAGGTTAGCATGTGAACTGAATCGATTGAATACCATTCTTACGAGAAGCAATGCCCCAATTAGCCATTGTGCTAGTGTGGTGGTTTCCAGAACAGTAATCGCTTCATTTTTCAGAGTTGTAATCAGCTCGCCAGCCTTCAGCGTGGCTTGATTCAAGGCCATGGCGATAACGGGTGCACAGTAGAATGACATATTGAGACGCGATCGGAACAAGAAGTTCCTCGGAGTCAACTCCACTGACTGCTCTTCCCTGTCTATCAGTTTGTGAAAATCCACATACAAAGGATACTTCTTATATATGGTATACCTATGATAGGGTAAAAGTTACATCGATCCGTCGGTTCGTCGGTTCAGCCGTGCCGCAGGAGATACAATGTGATGCAGAGGACTACTATCCCATTGGGGACACTCCATGTGCAAGAGTGGGATTTATCAGGGGCGCGAGTGGTTTACAAAAGTGGATGTGGGGGTGCGTCACTATGGATCATTATCTAAAGAAGATCTTGCGGGTTTTTAAGGTGGTCGCTAGAACTCCGCCGCATCGATACGTCGCTTTAAATCTCCTGCTCCAGTCAAGACTGGGCCGATATCCATTTTACAGAAAAGTTTCATATTCTCTAGAATCCGTCACTAACTGGGCATTCATTTGTTATATTCTGTTTGATCCGACTCTCTACAAGTCTCAGGCTTTGCACATTTAACCTCAACCGCACCCCAAACCAAGCCATGGCCACCACCACCAATAATGCTGTCGTGTACATGGGGGAGAGAAATGTGCAGATTCAAGATCGACCAATGCCAAAGTGTGATAAAGATCAAGTTCTAGTAAAAGTCATCTGTACAGGGATATGCGGCTCCGATGTGCACAATTACTGCGATCCCAAAACTCATCCAGGGTTGATCTTAGGACATGAGTCAGCAGGGGAAATCATCGAAGTTGGTGCTAATGTCAAGGGAAGACATGTTGGCCAGAGAGTAGCGATTGAACCAGCATTTGTGTGCAGAAGGTTTGCGCCAATTTCGAAAACGTCACTACCAAAGCTGTATTGCTGATTAAATACATTTCAGGTGCGAGTTCTGCTGCAAAGGTCTCCAAAATGTCTGTGCCGCCATGAAGTACGGCGGAATGGACAAGACCGACGGAACTCTCTCTCAGTATTTTGCATGCGAGCCTGAAATGGCCGTTCCATTCCCAGATCATCTCCCATGGGAAGAAGCTGGTTGTATTCAGCCCATGGCCATCGCAGTGCAATTGGCGCGTCAAGCAAACCTCCGTCCACACCAAACAGTGGCCGTGTTGTAAGCAAGAAACATCCAGGTATCAAATTAAGTCAAATCTTTCTAACCATTGAACAGCGGCTGTGGTCCGTTAGGTCTTATGATTATGGCACTCGCAAAAGCCTACGGTGCATCAAAAATAGTTGCTTTTGATATCGAAGAGTCTAGAGTCGACTTCGCGAAGACTTATGCTGCTGACGTGGGCATTGTTTCACCTATGAATACGTCCGGGATAGAACCACTTGATTTTGCTAAAGAATTTATCAATCCTCTGCTATCGGAATATGATCTGGGATATGGGGTTGACTTGGCAATAGATGCCAGTGGAGCCGAATCATGCATGCAGATGGCCGTAATAATCACGAAGCCGTACGGAACTTGTACGTTATTGCTCAAGTTGGACTCAGAGAAAATTCTTATGTGGATACAGATATTCAAGCAGGACTCGGAAAGCAACTATGCTCAGTACCAATGTGGCTTATTACCGCTAAGGGTTTGACAGTTAAAGGTACGTTTCCACCGTCGTGTCTTTCAATATTCATGGCCCATTCTTACATTTACAGGAACCGTTCGTTATAGCCAAGGTTGCTTTGCAGATGCCATTGATTTGCTCGCTCGTAAGAAAGTTGACATTGCACCGTTAATATCAAGCAAGTACCCTCTCACCAAAGCAGCAGAGGCTCTGGAAGCACAACGAGCAAAGGAAGGTATCAAAATCGTTATCATGAATCAAGAATAGATGGGGTATAGCTTCAGTATAGAATAGCTTTAATGTGCTCTCTCAAATTGTATGCTATCTACACTTATTTATATGTTCCTTCGCCTAGCTACAAAGAATGTCTCACAGCGCAAAGGTATGGAATAACTTGGATCTACAGGGTATCAAACTCAGAGTTAACTTCGGTAGAGGACAAGTGAAGCAAAGAGAAAGGGGGGGAAAATGCTCCGAACCTTTAAGGGGTCCCAAATCCCATTGCGAAAATAAGTGTCTTGCTTCAGCTCCTCCCAAATCTCCTCCTCTGTCTCTGCCTCGAGCACGCTCGCACTCCCAATAATCTTTCTTTCTGCAAGTGAGTCGTTGCCTGGCTTTGGATGTTCACTCAAGATCATTCCCCCCATTCGAAAGAGGCCTTGCTCAGGGTCGCATTTCGGCATAACTCCAGCAATATGCTCCCTAAGAAAGCTATCATATCAGAAATCTTGATGTAAAACCTTTTGTAAGTAGTAGTGAAAAGTCCTACGAGTGTTTACACAGACGCTTCTGTAGTACTTCAGGATCTGGATAGTCCAATGCTATGACCAGCCATTCCTTTTTCGCTGATTTCGTTTCCACAGACGTCATACTGGGCAGTAATCTGTCCTCTCCAACACCCTCGGACGGGTTTCTCTGTACAAAGATTTTGGTGAAGTATGACCACATTATGCTGCAAAGGTCATTGATGTCGTAAATTCTTAAAACTGTCAACACCTAAGAATTGGCACTCGAGGCTCATAAAAGCGACACCGGCTTCGGGTGCCATGGGTACAGGAAGCTTGGTGATTTCCCGACCATAAGCATTGGAAGGACAATTTGCACATCTGAGGCTATCTGGATCGGTTCCGGAGACTATTTCGTGCATCAGCGACGTATCTGTCGCCGTCTCTCCCCATACCTCTCGACAATGCACACCCCTGGCTGAAGCTCCACAATTTCCCGATGCTAGGGTGGAGTTGTCCGTCGCATAGATAAGTTGGGAGACCGAGACCGCTTTTGGTACGGTGCCTGGATTCGTAAATGGGGTACCGTATCAGAGTTGTTAGGCATGGCTTAATAATCATGGCATACCGAACTGACGTTCCTGGCATTATCTGAACCAACCACTGTTCATTCAATCTTGCTTTGCATAAAACTGAGATCCATCTAGAGACGCTTTTCTCTTGAGATTTTATGATGGCTTCTAGACTGCCTCCTCCCCGACGTATTGTGACGAGCAACCTTCCTTTGCCCACCGGTGTTGCGGGTTTGAAAAACCCGGAGCCAGTGGTAGAAGTTCTCGTTCAAGACGTTGCTCAGTTGCAGGAATTGGATGGAGATGCATTCCGTGGCACAGTTTTCACTCACGAAGCCGTACCTACCAGCAACGACGGCTCGTAAGTCTCCCTATACTAAAGATCAAGATATTTGAAGCTTACAATTTTCGCAGTGATGTAATACCACGAGAGCCTTCAAGTCACGGAATTGTATTTCCAACAGGCGCAAACATACGATACAATGATGTAGCGCCGGGAAAATGCGTGCCGATGGTAAGCAACACATCCCAGAGACAAATGTGGCCGTCCAAAGCCGACCTCGTGTACTTTTAATGAAGGTTACGTTCGTTCTGTTTGTGAATTACTAAGAGAAAATCCTACAGCATCGCACGCAAAGTACGGATTATAACATTTTTCTCAATGGCGAGGTATATTTGATCACACCGGCGGAAGCCGGAGCTGGAGACTCGACCTTGAAGCTCAAAGAAACAATTTGTCGTCCTGGAGACGTTGTCTGCCAGAGAGGGACATTACATTCGTTAGTAATCCCTGAGACCAGATCTCCTGCGAGAGATTTTCAAGCTCTTTCTGACCAGTGAATAGTTGGGAAAACCGATCTTCTGAGTGGGTCAGATGGATTGTAGTTATACTTGGAGCAGAGCCAACGACAGTTGAAGTGGAGGGCAAGGATGAAAAGATTCAATTAAACGACTTCTTTGGGAAATATGGCAGCGATGATATCTGGGAGGGTCTGGTTGAAAAGTAATGAAGCCTAGTGAATCTGCAAGACAATGCTTTTGGTGCATCTACGTGCAAACATTGCGACATAAGAAAATCGAAGCTCCATAAACAATGCGGAAATCCATGAGCGAATTACATGTGCCCAACTTATTTTCAGGTCCCCGGACTTCTTTATATTTCCAGTTCAATACAAGGCGAGACATTCAAAACGTACCATATCGTGTCTGATACGGCTTGGAAGGTTCTTTGGGATGGTCGGAATATCATCCACTCTTGAGTAAAACCTGCTATGCTAGTTACGGTGTCTTAGTGGAGACTGAGAGATGCCTAAATCTGCGAATCGGACTTCCAAACCCTACGGCTCTATATGCCATCGTTATGCGACGGGCGATCTTATCAACCTCGGGTGTCCTCGTTACGGCCCCTGTAGTTGGCTTGCACCTTCTATTATGTGGCCGACGATGCTAAATAGTTCTCGAGTCACCCCTCCAAGAAAGTCAACCTCGAAATTAAAGCTTATCAGCATGTCTTCCTCCTCCGTTGAGCCTGCTCCTAATTACATAGACCCTGAGTTTGCGGCTATCAAAGACGAATGCGATGCCCAAAATGTAAAGCTGGCTGCTCTCTCTTTCGAAGACTTCGTAGCAACTTGGCGGGTCATGCCACCAGCACTCCCAGGTGAGTGTCCTACCGATATTGAAATCACAGACCGGACTGCTACCGTATCTGATGGAAGTGGAATCGAAATACGGATTTACAAATCGAAAGACGTGAAGCCAGACGCATGGCTATTTTTAACTTGCCACGGTGGAGGTACACAGCCATGATGCGATGAGCACAGAAGAGGTTCCAACAAAGAATCTTGGCTAACTCATGCATTATTATAGGCTGGACTGTAGGTTCACATGAGGTCGAAGGCGGAAACAATCGCTACGTTGCTTCGAAGACTGGCTGTGTCGTTGTTAGCCCAGACTATCGTATGGCGCCGGAATATCCATTTCCGTATCCAATAAACGACTGTTTCGACACCTTGAAATGGGTATGAGCTTCCGTTCCACGTCAAAACTCAAGCGCTCATGATATTACTAGTGCAAAGCAAATGCTGCCAGTCTTGGTATAAATCCAGAGAAAATCATCATAGGTGGTAGTAGCGCTGGCGGCAATCTTGTGAGGCTCTAAACTTTTTCCAGTCTGAGTTTCTAACGTGAAATTTAGACTGCATCCGTTGCCATGAGAGCTAGAGATGAGGGTGTATCTGGAATCCGCGGTCAGGTTCTGAATATTCCAAATATCTGCCACCCTAAACTCTTCCCAAAAGACAAAGGTTACAAGTACGAAAGCACGAAAGAATTCGAGGTGTGCTCTATGCTCAATACTAAAGAGATGACGTGGTATTGGGGTAAGACTTCCAAAATATCTATAACGTGCTATTACTGATTAACTAGACAAATATCTTCCCAACCTAGATAATAGCGTGCGGGCTTGTCCCATACTCGCTGAGAGCTTCAAAGACCTACCTCCAGCATTAGTACAGGTCGCTGGTATGGATCCCTTACGCGATGAGGGGTTTGCATACGCGAAGGCTTTGAAAGATGACGGGTATGTTTGATTGAGATGTATTGTTCTACGGTCCTAATGTGTGATACAGAGTCCCAGTGACAGAGTACTTCTTTGCGGGTTTACCGCACTGTTTCTATTTCTTTCCCAATCTTACGAAAACGGCCGAATATTATGCGAATATTGTGTCTTGGGTTAAAGAAGTGCAAAATAGCATTGCATAGATTCAAATGTTTACAGGGTAGAAGAGACGAATTTAAGTAGCCTTCATGTACGAAACATGTCTGCAGCAAATCATTCGATAGGAGGGGATATAGACCAAGATACTGTGCGGATGGGTACTGGATTAGAGCAACAGACTAGTAAGAACTGTAAATCAAGCTGGCCCTGTGTCATAGCGCGAAATCTCTCTTTCAAGACCAATGCAGTTACAGTTTACAAGTTGACTTGCTCAAATCTGACGGATAGGCCTCCTATGATCTGGCTAACTGATACACTGGTGAGCAAATACTACAGAACTTTCTTCAAAATTTCAACCATCACAAGTCACCTTGTGATTGATTCCACAACTATATCACTGGAAGAGAGCCCGAACTCTTGATCATGAATAATGAACATCCTTTATAGCTGCTAGTTTCATTTGCTGGCGGAACCAGCAGATAATGCAAATATTTCAAGTCATGACATGGTATTTTTGAGACCATCCTCACTTGTATTAACTCCGCGGTAGAGTTTGTCTCTCCAAAATCACTCCAATCTACTAACGCGTGAACTCTCGCGAATGCTCAAATACGTACGTTTGAAAATCTGAGAAGCATTGCACTGATTTGACGAAGGCTTTCAAGGATCCCCTGGACCAGCCTCAGCTGCATCATCGCTCATTGGGAAATGGAATAACCGTACTGTCCAGGAAAGGAAACCTTAGAAAACTCCCTTATCTACCCCTCACGAGGTCCAGACTATCCCACTATTGCAATACAGTTGGACGATTCCGGAAGCGACGTATCTCTCCGCGTTATCTCGGTTGTAGCTTAGTAAACCAGACCCCACTGCCTGTGAATATGTTCCGTGCAATCATAATGATTGTGAGCTATTTTATCCCCGGGAAGTTTTGAAATGTCTGTGTCTAAGACCACTCCCTGGAATGATCAAATATAAATACGGCAGTAAAGAGATTAATACTGCTTGATTCAGAATCCTTACCATCCCTACCACTTGTATCCCTTGCTGTGCCTCTGCCTAGACCGTATTTGGATTTGATAAGAGACCAAGTAGAAGATTGGTAACTCTGTAGATATACGTTAAGCGACGGGGTGTATCATAGATTATTATTCGCCCCAGATTGATCTTTTCCTTTGGACCTCAGATCACATACAAAGCCTCTATATATCTGCGGATCATGACTCTCCATCTTTGATGCTTAAACTTTCGACGTGGCCCCTTCAGCTTTTCCCAAATATCGTTGACGCTGTCATCAAGATGGCAGAGGAATACAAAGCCGCCGCAACGACGACAACAGTGGTCGATATATCTCGGCTCCAAAACAACACAAACCCAAGATGGTGGAAAGATCCTGGCCTCAAGAAACTCGTTTTGTGTATTGCGGCTCCCTTGTCTCTGCAGATAACTGTGGGATACGATGAATCGCTCGTTGGAAGTCTCTTATCAATGAAACCCTTCCTCAGAGGTATGAAGTATTAAAAATCATCCAAAATTTGAACACTAACCCATTTCCAGATATGGGCAATCCAAACTCGGTAGACACAGGCATGATCACAGGCATGTTTTATGTTGGAGCAATTCTGATTTCCTGGCCTGCGGCTTATATATCTGATAATTATGGCCGAAAAATGACCCTGTACCTCGCATGTTTCTTTCAGATCTTGGGACCAATTCTGATGGCAAGCTCTCAACACTATGGTCAATTCTATGCAGGTCGGCTGTTCTTAGGAGCAGGTGTAACTCTCAGTCACTGCGCTGGCCCGCCTTTGATCAATGAGATTGCTCACCCACGTATGAGAGAGACGATTGCACTATGGGTCAGCCTTGGTTGATTTTGATTTCTGTTGCTAGACTGACTAAGATAGTACAATACCCTTTGGTCCATTGGATCCATCGTCGCTGGCTGGCTCTGTTTGTAAGTGTCACTCCAAATGCCGTTGCGACAACTCTGACTAGTCTGCAGCGGAACTAGCCATATGACTTCAACCATGGGCTGGAGAATTCCATGCATTGTACAATGCATCTTCGCCGCTGGCTTGTTAAGTGCTTTGGTAAGTCCATGTAGAATTTCAGGTTGAAAGTTCTAATTCGACTTTTGTAGCCGTTCATACCCGAAAGTCCAAGATGGTTGATTGCAAAGGAGAGATACGAAGAAGCCAAAGCTGTCTTTGTCAAGTATCATGCCAATGGCGACAATGATGATGAGCTGGTCAAGTTCGAGATGTAAGCTACCTCGCATCGACTGGATGTTTCTTTTCTGACACTACGGTACAGGGAAGAGATTACCGCAACCATCCGCTTGGAGAGAAAAGCTGATAGTTTTGGATGGGGTGTTATGTGGGAAAACGCTGCGAACCGCTCAAGATTCTACATCGTCCTCCTCATTGGTCCTATGCTGATATGGACTGGACAAAGCGCCATCTCATACTACTTCTCCGAAATCCTGGACGGAATCGGGATCACCACTACCTCGTCGCAAACGGGTATTAATGGCGGTCTAACCATTTGGAATTTCGTTGCCTCCATCACCGGAGTCTTCCTTTGCCACCGGTTTGGCCGTCGCACATTGTGGCTCACCGCCTTCGCTGGCATGCTCTTGATCAACGTCATCATGATCATACTCAGCGAGAGGTATGCCAAAACGGGGGATATATCCTTCGGATATGGATTTGTTGTCATGATGTTCGCGCTCAACTTCTTCTACCAGATTGGGCCTCAACCCCTGTGCTACTCCTACTCAGTCGAGATTCTTCCTTATGTTATGAGAAGCAGGGGATTGGTCACGGTGGACTTTGGGGCTTCCGCAGCATTGCTGGTGAATAGTTTCACTAATGCCATTGCTCTCCAATCAATTGGCTGGTATTACTACTTTGTATTCATGGGCTGTCTATGCTGCTCGGTAAGATTTCTTTATCAGCAAACTATCCATAATCGCATTCCTGCTAACGACAGTAGCTTACATACATTTACATCTTCTTTCCTGAGACCAAGGGTCTACTTCTCGAGGAAGTTGCGGTCCTTTTCGAAGGTCAAAATGCGGCCATAGTGACAGCTTGTGTCAATGTTGAGACCTTTCAGAAGCGGGAGATTATGGAGACCGGCAAAGGAAATGTCGAGGGCCATGATGATGTAGTAGAGAAGACGTCGGATGAGGCTTAGTCAAGAGATTTAGAGAAATCAACCATATTTCATGTTAGTCAATATGCTGAAAAGCACTCTACGCGAGACGAGCAAGTCCCACTGGAGACAACTCTGCCCTGCTCTTGTACCACTTGACTTGTTGTCGGTCGACGCCTCGGATGAAAAATCCCTGACGCGGCATAGAATCGCAATGGTTTCGGTCGAATCTTGGTTTGGGTAACCAAGACGGGCTGACGGACTGTTGCTCCCAGAAGCAGAGCATGCGGCCGACACTTGGAAGCGAATCATGAGCAATAGTATGTCACTCGATTTGTCAGGTCCGGGAGCACTTTAGTAAATCACTCGATTTGTCAGATCCGGAGCACTTAGTAAGTTCCTCGATTTGTCAGATTCAAAGGGCCAGGTAGTACCTTAGTAGAAGGTCCTTTATTCCGATACAACGGGAGAGAGCTTTCCGACCCAATAAAGCTGAACGGACGCTCAGACAAAGTTGTTAGCCAGATTCCACGTCCCTCTGTCTGAACATCTATTCACAGTTTTGACATATCCATCATATATCAATTACTTGTCCTTCTTTCAATATCATGTCTAGACAACTGTAGCCTATTACCCTGTGGGGAGGTGCTGACGGGCCAAATCCTCCCAAAGTAGCCATGCTTCTCAACGAGCTAGACCTTCCCTGGACACCTAAGTATATCCCTTTTACCGAGCTCAAAACCCCAGTATATGAAGCCATTAACCCCAATGGCCGTCTTCTATCAATTGAGGATCCCAACACGGGTACGACTATTTGGGAATCTGGTGCCATCCTTGAGTATCTTGTTGCCGAGTATAATAAAGAACATAAGCTTAGCTTCCCAGCCGGAACAACGGAGTACTACCAGGCCAAACAATGGCTTATCTTCCAAGTTTCGGGCCAGGGACCCTACTATGGCCAGGTGTTCTACTTCCAATACTTATTTTCCGAAAAGATTCCATAGGTCATTGGAAGATTCGTGGCGGAAGCTCGACGCGTTTCAGCGGTTCTGGACAAGCATCTTGCAACCCGCTAGTATCTCGTCGGCGACAGATGTACCTATGTAGACATCGCCTGGGTTCCTTGGCAGGTCTAGCTTGGGCGTATAGTTGATGGAGTATTTGACCCGGCCGAGGAGTTTCCCAATCTCCAGGCTTGGATTGAGAGACTGAGAGCTAGGCATCATGTCACGAAGGTCCTGGATGAGGTTGAACGGAGGAAGGAAGAGAGAATCGCCTCAACGAAAGTTAAAGCCGCGCAGAACAAATGATATTCTCTGATGTGGCTAGGTAATCTTGAGGTTAATGACATACTTATTCGTCATAACCGTTTACTCCAAAGTCTTCATTCCTTCTCTCAAACTCGAACAGAGCTGATCAACAAACCACTCTTCGTCATTCTCAGTGATTCCTAATGCTCCAGCAGACCAGGTCACGGTGCACATCAAGCTTCCTCCCTTAACACTTGCGATGTTGAATGCTATGGGATTGCCGGCAATATGTCCGGGCTGCGCGAAAACCATCTTAGTGATGCTGGCCTGCCCCATATGCCCAGTGGATTTGTCTTGGCCAATGTCCATGGCGCCAACATTGCTTATTTCATATGAGCTGTCCCGTTGCTGCCCAATCTTTGCAAGTGTCCACTTTCTAATGCTGGGTAAGTACCTCAACAGGCCTACTACCTGATCCTGCAAGCTCGAAGCACGGGTCGCGAAGGCCTGGGTGGATGAACGAGCAGCTTCCCATTCTTCTTCAGACAGCGGCCCCAATGAGTTAGCCCGGGGGTGAACCACTTAGCATCCGGAGAAGAAGTTTCCCATTTCGTCATCCGGTATACCAATAGAACGTCGCATGTTGATCGTCGTCTGTGAGACAAAATTCGTGATATCGGGATTGGTGATGGCCTTACTCAAGGCTCGGGTTACCAATTGCTGTAAGGTGCTGGTAAACTTGGCATCATGCTTTCTCGATACATAAAGTGCGTTTTTCAAAAGAGCCGCTTCGATTTCGCAGAGCTTGATTTTACTATGGGATGTTCTCGGATCATAAGCAATGGGCGAGCCCGTCCAAGTACCCTCATCTACGGGAGAGGCTCCCAATGGCAGCCCTAGAAGTTTGACGATGAAATGAGGAAGCATAGAGGCGATCAACGGTGCGAGGAGAAAGGACCAAGAGATGGGAAGTCTTTCGGGCGTGTCGAACGGAGGAGGTAGCGGTCTGACTGGTGTTCTGATCATCTGGGATACCGAGGACTGTAAATCTGGAATGCTTCTACACGCTTCCAGGAAGGTTCGATGGAAAGCAGTTCCCGTAGGCCCATCTCCAATCATGTGAGAAAAAGCGAATGCAACGAAGCATTGACGGGGCCCTAGTGGCAGAACTACAATCCTCCATGGTGGAATGGCCCGGGTGAACGGCAAGTCCAATTGTTGTGAAAGAAGCCTCTCGATGGCAGCCATTTGGTCATTCACGGCTGCTGGATCGTCCACCATGGAAATATGGTCCTCGAGGTTGATGTTAGGCACGCTTTCATAGAACGGCTTGTCAGTGTGCATGTCATTGACTACAACACATAGGTACGGATGTTTCTCAATGCATCTTTTCAAGGGGTAGAAGAAAGAGCGACACGCAAGATTGTTGTCGATAAAATCAGGTTGGAACTCGTAGATGGCACCGATGATGACTGCATGGTACCAGCCAACGTCCTCCCGGATTATACAGCGCCGTTCGCTCGGGCCTACCCCAGTCAATATCAAACTATTCTGACAAGTGCGTGCTAACTTAACTTGCGTATCTCATAAACATATTCCGGTCTGGCATGCTGTGACATAAAATCTGAAGACACCAAGTCTATCGAGAAAGCAATTGATTGGACATAAAGCAGTTTGGTATGACTGACTCTGGAAAAGATGAAGGGAAAGGGATCACTGGGGGATCGGAAGCTGACTTATACAGCAGAAGCGTAAGCACTCTTTGGATATTATCCGGCACTGGGTGATGAAACCAAACTGGTCTAGCATCCCCTGTCTTGCCAATCTTCTTTGATCTATGTGTCGGGAGCAATAACGTGAAATGCCAGCTGGCATCTGGCTCTCGAATCGATTTCGAAGCACTTCAATCAATACAGCAGAGCCTCATCTCATGGGAACCCGATATTCCGCACGATTTTAACAGCACCTTCTCCGGTCCAGAGATCGTTAAGATGCAGGCACAAGCGTCCATGTACCGGACCGCCGCCTTGCTAATATGTCATCGTATGTTACATCCCATTGGTACATTTGATGACGCGGCTCTGCAGTACGCAAAAAGCATCATGAATGATTTCTCCAACTTCTCGGCTCTGGTTCCACCTGGGACAAAATTGCAAAATGTTACTTTTCCAATTCTTATTGCCGCGCTGGAGATCCCCAACGTGCCAAAGGAAACGTGGGAAAATATAGCCTTGTCGGCTGCGGCTCCCACCTGTGTTGCGAAGATGCTGGCTTTTATTGAATATGTATGGGTGGAGAGGGGGCTAGGCTTCACGGATTTCATCTTGAACCTTGTTGATACTGGACCGGATTTTGATGCCATTCCGTGAGAGCGGTTCCATAAATGACCTCAAGATGAATAATGATACGCACTTATGGGAGTTTGAGGTTATACTACATACTCTTTATAGAGGACAACAAAATACTTGCTTAATAGATTTAATCGGCATGCTAATACTGGAGTTATGGGATGGTTAGATGGAAAAGAGGATTTACTAGGACCGTCAAAATCAAAAAGAATAACCTTAAGCCTAAAATACAACTCAAAGACTTCATATTGGAAGCGTCTGACTTTAGTCAATTAACATAACAAGAACACGATAATCTGCATATCATGAACAGAAACTAGAACGCTTAACACATAAACTCCATGCTGATACATGCTTGCTCACGCACTAAATAGTGATGATATCCTAGACAACCAAATCCTGAGAGAACTCCAGCCCTTATTAACGTCGAGCGTAGAGCACAGCCGCGCCGACAACCGTCAATGCCACTGCCCAGGGAAGACCCACTTTCACAAACGAGCCCCAAATCGTTGCCAATCTCGACTTCGTCTCCTCCTGATGAGCCGCCCGATCATTCGCCCGTGGGAAGTCGACATCCGGGATCTCATTCCCCAAGAACGTACAGAGCGGCTCCCAGCCAGAGCCCATCTTATACTCCAGTCTTCGATCCGGAGGCACCAATCTTCTGATCTCCCGGAAATAGCTGTCATACGTCTCGCGAGCATGAGCCTCGCACTCCGCCTTGGACTTCCCATTGAAGAGGCCGAAAATGATCTTCCTCGTCGCGTGCACGGCCCGAACCCCCATGATCCGCCAGCAGATCCATCCATTTATGGCCGCGATAGGCTGCGTCATATTCAAGTTGAAGACCTGAGAGTAAAAACTAGGCCACCAAGTATCAAAATCTCTTTGCACCACCACGACCTTGGCTTCCGGGTAGGCTTTGATCAGCTCTAGCACGAAGGGTGAAGATATGTCAGTCACGACATCGTACTCGGTACCCCAGAGGTCATCCCAGTCTGCTCGGCTGAAGGGTGGTCGAGGGCGCGCGCCGGGTACCGTTGGCCAGGTTGCTTCGGCGGCTTCTTCGATCTTGGACCAAGGTGTGTCCGTCAGGTCTTCTAGAAGAGCGTGATGGGTTTTGTAGCCTAGCATTATGTAGGCCTGGGCCATGGATTTGGTTGCCATACGGAAAAGGCTTGCGTTGATCACCTTCAGGCCTTCATTTTCACTGATTGGTGGAGGTGGAGCTGCGGAGGGCGAGACCGTTGATGCCATGACGATGGGCGATGTATGACTGGAAGATTCTGATGCGCGCGCTGGAGAATTAAAACAGTGTGATTACGACTATTGATAAGCTAGCTAGGCGACCTGGACAGCATGAGATTATTGATGAACTGGTGAATCTTAGAACGAGGAGTTTCTGCTGGAAGTAATTCGGATGTCAAAGTGCACAGGGTAATGGTATTACCGTATACGACAAGAAGCTTTACGTTTTTATCAACCTCGGTTTACAATCTCAGGCGCAATAGCGGGGCACAATAGTGGTGGCATAGTGACGTGCTTCATGGTTTGCATAGAAGACATGAACTGAGTTTATATGGTAGCTACAAAGGACTTAGGGCCAAAGAGTTCTGGGCATTTTGGGTCTTCTGCTGAACTAGGATACTTCGCTATGAGATTATGTCACGTCTTTTATGAAACGAAAGAACAATTCTATGCTTTTCTGAGCCGCCCTTTTCGCGGGGTCCTAGTTTGCTGAGCTCAGTTTTGGACGATCGCGTTGTGGTAGGATGACATTGTCGCCTAATAAAGAAAAAGAAGAACCTCTCCTAGGTACTTCAACGTCTATCTATTGATAAAACTTGTACCTATTACTCCATGAATTTTTGACTCAAAGAAGCTTGGTTGGTTGAATGAGCTCGAAGGTGTTTTCCAGGAGAGCTTACCAGCATAGATCCAGGTGCTTTAACGTTAAAAACGAGGACAAGGCTCTTGCATCAAGCTATTCCAAAATGAAAATCTCATCAGGACCTTGTTGACTTTCTCGGTACTAAGTCGGTTTATAGTAAAACATACAAGATATATGTGATATTCAATTCTTCCAACCCCATTTCGAATCTAAAGTCCCCAATTGCATTATACTTAGAAGAAACTGAAGATCGCCTATCTAACGAACGATTTCGCAACTGGATACCCGGTCGTAAGCGCTAAGAAAAGTCGATTTCTTAAACAAGTCTGCTTCCTAACGAAGGTAACTTTTAACTCGTGCGATCTTTCTGCTTACGTGTAAAAAGAAGTATGTTTTCTGTTATAGTGTATTCATTCAGTTCGTGGAATAACGACGTCGATGATACGCGGTGAACAGGATGGTACGTGGGTCGGCGCACCTCCTGCTTACGTATTGTCTCCTGGCTCAGCAGCCTTCCTCCCAACTACTTCTTAGCTTGCTTCCCCGTGATATCGCCCCGCCCCCGCCTTTGTTCCTTATTCATCCTCCGACATACCTAGGAAGCCCCCTCCCTGTCCAACTGCTCGACCCCGGTTGACCTCAAAAAGTGAGACATACTTTCATCCGCGGGTAGGATCTGGATCTGGCATTCAGCAGATTAAGCCCCCGCTGCTTACCTGAAGTTACGGCATTGGTAAAACCCCGATGTATATTGAAAAAAACCAAGGAAGCCTAACTTGCTGGAACAAGGGCAGGCTACTAATTTTTTGTCTAGACCTATGTTCTGGATTGTTTCAATCAGCGAATAACTATTGATTTGCATCCAGTGCATCCAGTGCATCCATCTATCTACAATAAGTCACACATACACCGGTGATGTATGGCCTGCAGCAAAGAAATCTAGTGTAGGAGGTAGGATCGCTCCGCCGGCCTCTTAGGGCTTAGCAACTGAAATATCATGTCCAATGACACACCCACTACGGTCTTCGAATGGCAGGGGATGTTGGCTTAGTCAATTCAAAGTTTTTCACGACCTGATTATGATTAATCCATCGTTTCCATATTAGCTGTTTGTATGCGATTCAAAAGTGATTCGATCCCCATTCTCTTGTACGAAAAGTTCTTTTGCTTCACTGAACAGGAATACGTTTGACAAAGGATCTCTTTTTAATTTCGCGGTTTGATATCATTGCAGCCGCAGTTGGCTTGATGTCGATAGTTATCGAGAAAAGTGAAGCCGATGCGGGGGTGGGGAGCGTGACGAGGCCCGATTTACCAGTACCAAGCCTTGAGACAAGCAATGGGGATGCCGAAAAGATACCGACAAGACAGACGAGGGATGTCCGCCAAAAATTGGGTAGGATGGAGTCTCTTGGGCGGGTCTGCTCCCTGAGCGATGGCTACAGTTGCTACCATGGGCGGCAACAAGTCATGCCTCGTGAGATGGGGGACCACGGGGAGATTGGCCTACCTGAGGATGATGAGCGCCGATTTACTGTTTCTTTCGACGAGGATGATCCGATGAATCCGAGAAATATGCACACGCTCAAGCGATGGGTCATTGTGATCATTGTTTCCTTTGGATCCCTCTGCGTGTAAGTGTTACAGATATTTTCTTACAAATCTGTCGATACCTATTCAGCGGCGAAAGGAACTTTTAGACTGACTTCATGCTGAATAGCACATGCGTGTCTTCAATTTACACAACCGCCTATGGGCAATTAATGGTGGAATTCGGCGTTGGCAAAGAGGTCGCGACGTTGGGTCTGTCGTTTTTCATCTGGGGTCTCGGTAGGTCATTCGAACTACTCTTGCGACACAGATTACTCAACTGCTTGATTAGGCATTGGGCCATTATTTCTGGGTCCATTATCTGAGGTAGGTCGGCTCTTATATTTCGATTCAGGCCAAGGTCATTAAATAGTTGCAGTTCTACGGCCGACGGAATATATACATAGTCTCCTTCGCACTGTTCGTAATATGGCTCATCCCGTGTGCCAGAGCCACCAACATCCAAACCATGTTGATATCTCGATTCTTCAACGGTGTGGCAGGTAGCGCTTTCCTTAGTGTTGCGGGAGGAACGGTTGGTGATCTTTTTGATCGTCACGAACTGGCTGCTCCGATGATGGTGAGTCTTCCTTGTTACTGCAGTATCAAGGGTGTACTCTGCTGTACGCAACCAATCATATTTTCTGATGCATCTGCTACAGATTTACACCGCGAGCCCATTCCTCGGTCCAGAACTTGGACCTCTGTAAGTATTGGATCTATTTTCGAAATACGTAATGGAGTGGTGGCTGACCTGACATGTTAGGATTGGAGGCTTTATTAATCAATTTACATCATGGTAAATACCGATGGTATCGTACTGGAATATCGGGAGCATGCTAATATTCTAGGCGATGGACCTTTTATGTGCCTTTGATCTGGTCCGGCATATTGCTGATCTTCATAATCTTCTTTGTTCCGGAGACTTACCATCCATTGTGTGTTCCATGGGCATATTTAGTCGAAGCTTTCTAACTCCTTTGTAGAATCCTTCGTCACAAGGCAGAAAAGCTCCGAAAGGAGACTGGCGACGAGCGCTGGAAAGCCCCATTCGAGAAAACAACTCGCTCAGTGCGCCAAACAATCGTGCAATCCTGCTACCGGCCGTTGCAGCTCTTAATCCTAGAGCCCATGTGTTTGAACCTGTGCATCTTCTCTGCACTTTTGCTGGGTATCATCTACCTATTCTTTGGCGCCTTCAACCTGGTATTCACCCAAGTATATGGCTTCTCTCTCTGGCAGGTCGGTTGCAGCTTTCTGGGAATCTTTGTCGGGATGATTATTGCCATCTTAAGCGACCCCTTCTGGCGTTATAATTACGGGTGTCTGGAGCAGAAACCTACAACCCTTGACGGAAAAGATTATTTTCAGCCGGAGTGGCGATTGGCCCCAGGTAAGCAGCATGGTGACAGATCACGCAAGCATAAGTCCTATAGTTCGGAAACTAATGACAACGGTTTACGTTTAGCTATTACGGGCGCATTCGGAGTTACTGCAGGACTGTTCATATTTGCCTGGACTGCTTACCCAAATGTTCACTGGATTGCGCCCATTATTGGCAGTGCTGTGTTTGGGGCTGGGTAAGTAGACTGCCATAGACCAAAGGGTTTTCGAACTCAACCCTCTTAGTTCGCTAATATCACTTTTGATTACAAGGGTTGAAGTAAAGGCTGACACTGAGTAACAGAACTATCCTGGTTTTCTCAGGCATCTTCACATTCCTCGTTGAGGCCTACCCGTCATACGCCGCTAGTGCTCTGGCAGCTAATAGCTTCGCTCGGTCTATGTTTGGAGGGATTTTCCCGTTGTTCGGCATACAAAGTTCGTATAAACATTCCTTCTGTCCGTTACCTGAGATTGATTGGAGAAAAAAGCTGCATTATTAGATTTGATCTCTAACCTACTATTTTGCAGTGTACAAAAAGCTCGGAAACCAATGGGCAACTACACTCCTAGCATTTCTTACCCTCGTTATGCTCCCATTCCCGTAAGTTTGGACCTATTTTTATTCGTTATCAATGCTTTTTAATAAACTCTAATCCCGTATCAACGCTAATTGGCGTACTTAGATATATTTTCTTTCGTTATGGAGGTAGAATTCGAGCGAAGAGCCGATTTGTAAATATGTAGAGGGGACAGGACCATCTACTAGTAGGCAAGAACCACGAAAGATAAAAACTCTCAATTATGCGAAAATCACTATTCAAGTCCAGTCGTTATCAGACTTTCTTCGTTTGAAAGCTTTACAGCCAGCTGTGGACTACTTCAATCGCGATTATCCCGGAGAAAAGCTCGGACTGCGCTAGCTGTCACCCACTTTCGGGAAATTCTTAAGATCCCGTTGCGTACATCGTAGCTTAAAGATCAGGGATTTTTCCCCGGGGGCAATTCTGTGCCCAGTCTCTTGGTCTTGTCATGCCAGCTCCTCATAAACCATAGTTGTTCTCTAATCCAAACCAGAAGGCGGATAAAGATCACGGAGAAAGAAAGTGGGCAACGGGTGCCCGGGCAAGCTGAACTCAGGGAGATTTGAAAATATTGCCTGCAAGTCACCGAAGGTCCTGCTGAGTTGAACTCATCTATCCTGAGTTCGGTTTGTATCATTCAGCAGTAGTGTCTTCCACTAGAACGCTAGGCTCTGGAGGCATAGGACCCGATGGCAGCGGGAGTGTTCCATACAAGCCAAGGCCATTTTTGTTGATGGGCCTGTGCTCACTCAACCAATTCGGTAAGGGAAGCCGATTTGGGTCGGCCGTCGGATGTGATTACAGGGCCGGTGTAAGAGCAACCACGTAAAAGATCCACAGGACAAAGTCCCGCGGTTGGTCTTCGATGCCTTGATCACCGTCATTTTCAAACTTTGTGGTTTTAGCGCGCCTTCACCTGCCTCTTCACCCCCATCTCTCGCATAATCTCGGCTATCTGTGTTCCATTATATTCGGAGCAGCTCCCTATACACGTACTCAGCTCTCATACTTTAGCAGGGACTTTACATTTGTCCCTCTCTCTAGCTTGATCTACTCCTATTTACCATTCTCTGCGCTAGGACGAGACGTCTCAGCTGACCTGCCTGTAGATACAAAGATGTGTATAGGAGTATACTCGATTCTTCACCAGCTATTTCAGAATGAAAATCCAAGACTGGCAAGAGAAGGAATTAGAAGTGGGGATCGCTTCTGCTCATGATAGCTTGGAAGCAACGGAAGCTGGACATCAATCGGATCCCCAGATGGTAAATGACCCTCTCAATATGGCTCGTTGCTCAACTTTACTGATTTGATTCTTGGAGACTGAGCGTTCGACAAACGCTGGGCCTCCACCTTCTGGGACTGATGCGGATCTCTGCCAAAGCAAGTCACAAGGCAACTTTATGACGAAACTAGAGAGAGCAGTTTCGACTTTGAGCTCTAGTCGCAAAACAGAGAAACGATTAGAGCGAGCCAAACACCCGGAGATGAATCTTGCTGAGAATGTAGTTGGGTGGGAGGGACAAGCGGATCCAACTATGCCTCTTAACTTTGCCACTCGGCGTAAATGGCTCCTTCTCATTCTGACCTCATCAACCACTCTGATGGTCGCCCTCACGTCAGCTATGATTGCCCCTGGCGTCACGTACATATCCCAGGAATTCGGAAACTCGTCCAATGTCCTGGATACCATCATCGTAACCATCTTCCTCCTCGGATTCGCGGTCGGTCCTATCGTACTTTCGCCGCTCTCTGAGATCTACGGCCGTAAGCTTATATTGACTTGCGGTAACGTCTTTTTTCTTCTATGGCAGATTGGGTGTGCTCTCGCACCAAATATTGCTTCCTTGATCGTCTTTCGCTTTCTTGCCGGAGTGGGTGGCTCAGCTTCTCTTACTATCGGTGGTGGGCTCATCTCGGATCTCTTCTATATCGATGAGCGCGGCACTGCATCTTCGATGTACGCCATCGGGCCCTTATTCGGCCCGGTACTTGGCCCTATCTGTGGAGGGTTCATCGCGGAGCGCCTTGGATGGCGATGGGTTTTCTGGGTTCTCCTGATTTTCTCCGCCATATTACTTCTCACGCTGGAGATATTCAGTAAAGAAACAAATCACCGAGTGATTATGCGATGGAAAGTTGAAAAGCTTCGAAAGGAACTCTGCAACGATAATCTTCGTTCCTGCTATGATGATCCGGGGGCTGCACTACGGACCCCATCCGAAACCTTAGCTATCAGCTTAATCCGCCCTCTGAAGATGCTGTTCTTCTCTCCTATTCTTTTTATCCTGGCCACTTACATGGCCTTCATCTATGGCCTACAATACTTGCTTTCCACGACAATCCCGCTTGTCTTCCAGACCACCTACCACTGGAAACCCGAGCTCACTGGACTGGCTTATATTGGCCTGGGACTCGGCTTCTTCGGTGGGATTATGGCAGTTGCCCGCATTAATGATGCTACCGTCGTCCGGCTCACCAAGGCGAACCATGGTGTACCTGAGCCTGAAATGCGCCTCCCGGCTTGCGTGCTCTTCGCCTGCTTCATTCCCGTGTCTTTCTTCTGGTACGGCTGGAGCACTTTCTACGAAACTCATTGGGTGGTTCCCATCATTGGACTGATTCCCTTTGGCTTGGGTCAGATCGGCGTCTTTATTCCGATCCAGACGTACGTCATCGACAGTTTCCCAGAATTTGCAGCGAGCGGCATGGCTGCGCTGACCATTATGAGGAGTCTACTGGGTGCTGTTCTTCCCCTTGCTGGAACAAAAATGTACGACTCTCTGGGGCTGGGTTGGGGAAATAGCTTGCTGGGCTTCGTTGCTATGTCGTTGATTCCGTTCCCCATATTGATTTTTAAGTTTGGAGGAGCAGTTCGAAAAAAGTACCCCCTTGAGTTGTAGTTTATAAATGATGTCGCTTTATTCAGGAATAAAGGTATCGATTTATCTTCGATTGTTATTCACTACATTCCATGGAGACTTCTGAGATGCTTAACCTAGCTGTCGGCAATTACAATCCATCGGCAATCTTCGACCTACAAAGGAGATGGCAGCATTTGCACGACTAAAGATAGCATGATGAGGGACGATTATCTGCTGTTATGGTTCAATTCGTGGTAGTAGCTCCAAGTAACACTTTCCAGCGTGTAATCGTCCACAGCTGCCAATAATGTTTTTCGGGTTTCGGAATCAGATGGAGCGGGCGGAAGCGATGACCTCGATGCTTCGGGAGCACTTGCCGCTCCCACCCTTTCTTCGGCACCGTATTATTCTGGAGCATCAACATTTTCCTCACCGCACAATTGCGGCCAATAACGGAAGGTCCTCATAGCGATTGGTGTATATTGGCCTTATCGCTATATCCAAGTCTAACCTCACCTGATTTCCGGATAAGTGAGCCGCATCTCGATATCGGAATACAAACCTAATATATATATCTTGTATATCTACTAAAAAGCTTGAGCAACCTAAGAAGGAAACCATAATCCCTGTACTCTTTAGTTTATATACGGAATCACCAGTTGTAATTATGGCTGCTCCTAAGAGGCAGATGCAGCTGAACTTCTTCGATACAACATGCGCCGGTAATAATACCATGCTTGGGTCGTGGAGGTGAGTCATGTGACCAAATCCTCAAATGCAAAATGTTGCAAGGAAGCTGAGACTGCATAGGGACCCGAAGGATGCTGCGCGCAATCATAAAGACCGCATGGAGTATTATATGTGGCTGGCCAAGATTGCGGAAAAGGGGAAGATCAGCTCGATTTTCTTTGCTGATGTCTATGCTGGTCACGAGGTTTATGGCGGGACGATGGAAGCTCAATATACCGGCGGCTCCCAGGTAGGAGCACTAGACCCAGTCGTCATGATTGGATCTATGGCAGCTGTCACAAATTCCGTCTCGTTTGTCGTTACGGGAAGTTCTACATATATCAGTGCGTGGTTTATCTAATTGCTCCCTGCTCAAGGAAGAGCCCTGTCATGTATATGGCAAAGTCAATATCGTAACGTACTGACGATGATTTAGAGCCGTATATGTTAGCTCGGACGTGGTCTAGTCTGGACCACATCACTAACGGTCGTGTTGCCTGGAACATCGTAACCAGCTATAGTAACTCTTCAGCCCGTGCAATGGGGCTGGACAGTATTGCACCACACGATGAGCGGTACAAAATAGCCGAAGAGTACATGGAAGTTGTCTATCGTCTCTGGAATTATTGCTGGGAAGATGGAGCTCAGATTTTCGATATTAACAAAGGCCCTTTCGGCACTGCTTACGACTTTTCGAAGATTCACAAGCTTGAATTCGAGGGGAAATATCACAAACTAGCTGGTATCCACCAGACTCATCCTTCTCCACAACGAATTCCCATGCTATTTCAGGCAGGTGCTAGTAAAGCAGGCATTCAATTTGCAGGGAAGCACGCCGAAGGCCTCTTTTGCGTGGGCTCGACGATCGAGCGCACGAAAGACTATATCCGACAAGTCCGTGAGGTAGCGGTGGCAAATGGACGCAGCCCAGATGCTGTGAAGTTCTTCCTTGGAATCACGCCTATCATTGGGAGAACCATAGAAGAAGCCAACGAGAAATTCGAAGCCATGAGAAAGAATCTGCATGTGATCGGTGGGCTTGCTCGATTTGGTGGCTTCACGGGCGTAGATCTCAGTTCCTTCCCCCTCGACGAGCCGTTCGAGTTCAAAGGAGACTTGACGGATGTTGGAATCCACTCGGCTATAGAGACCTTGAAGGCCAACCCCGACCTAGACAAATTCGGGAAAGAATTGCCTTGGACACCTCGTAAAATTGGAGAGGTCATGGCCGTCGGCAGCTTCAATCCAATACCAGTAGGGACTCCAGAAATGGTAGCAGATGTTTTCCAGAAATGGTTTGAGGAGGCGGGAGTGGACGGATTCAATGTGTCTTGTTCGTATTCTCATTTGTCTGCATGAAACTAGTAGAAATACTGACCATTTTTGAACAGACGTAACAAATCCACAAAGTTATACAGACCTCGTCGAGCTGCTGGTACCAGAATTGCAGAGACGCGGTATCTACTGGGACGACTACGCTGCACCCGGCGGCACGATGCGAGAGAATTTCTATGCAAAGCCAGGCCAGTGCCACCTTCCAGATGATCATCCCTCTACACAATTCAGATGGAATCCCCCTACGTCCAAGACGGCTGGGGATCCTCTCGAGGGATTTAGATGGAATTCGCCTAGAATTGAGAAACCTGCACCGGCTGATCCATCAGATCCTCTAAGTGGTTACAGGTGGAAGAGTCCTGTACCACCCCCTACATCAAAGAAAGTTGAGGATCCTCTCAATGGGTTTAGATGGAATTCACCGAAAGTTGAGAAACCTGCACCGGCTGACCCATCAGATCCTCTAAGTGGTTACAGGTGGAAGAGTCTTGTATCAGTAAAGGTTTAGAAAGTCGCAAAGTTAAGACATAAGATAAACAATGAATCACATAAAAACAAAGGTCATGGATTAATACAGCAGTATAACACAGGGCTGTGGTGCTGCATGGGCTTCGCTAGTATTAAATTCTTTACTTCGTTCTTTGGAGAAGGAGACGTGATCACTTCCCCGCTAGAATTCCAACTATGCCCCTTGATTCGGTTCTTATGAAACGTATGGGACCCAACGACCAAGGACACACATTCTGGTAAATGACGGAGCGCACTTCAAATAACCGAGAGTGCTAGCGGGCTGAGTAGTGATGCATGGATAAGATGATAAAGTTGGGGCCGTACCATGGTTCTCTCGCACACGGGTTGTTCAGGAGTTGGTTCTGGCGAGGTAGCAGTTGTCTTCTATGGACCCGCTTTTAGTACCCTAAAAACAATCATACAGGTTTGGCACTTTCCTCCGATCCAAGATGTGTCTCCACCATTGAGGTTCGGAATACGATGCTGATGTTGTCGTGTTGGTGCGCATTTGGAACCAGTTGTGCGTAGCACTTGATTTTATTCCCTTATCATAAGAGTTTGTAAGTTGGTCTTGTTACGTGCACCCTAATTAATCTGACCCCTTACCCTCCTCCATAGCTAGTCATATAACAATCTGCCACGTTCGGCGCAGCGCACAGCCTCGGTATTCTTGGCCTCGATACAGACCATACCGGCCTAAGTAGGTTTCTCAGTCCTAACAGGACCTGCAATTTTTTGTTCAGACAGCTGAAGTCGATACTTGAGGCAAAATTAACTCCTTACCAATGTGCCAACTCTACTGAAAAGAACTTGCTCGAGTATTGACAGCTCATCTGCGCGGACCGCCGTGGCAAGCGGAGTTACGTGATGTCCAAAAATGGAGGTTGGAAACAGCTCTCGAAGAGAGCTCCGAATCCGTTGGTCGTCTAAATTGTGGCTGGCTCTACAAACTTGAGCCGTACACTAAGTGGTCCAAAGCATCGCAGCCATGCATCCTATAGCCCAAATACTGTGGAGAACTGACGAGGACCAAGTTGAAGAGGAAGAACTAAAGAGGACAAAGCTAAGTATGCCACCTTATCTGGGTCATCACATGGGTGCATCAGGTAGCAATTTTGATGGTACTAAGTGGAATGGTTCTAGACTGTAGGGTGAGATTGAAGGATCCGCTTCACTAGCTCTTGCTCCGCCAATCGTTCAAGCGCACAGGCTAGGCACGTAGATCATAAACCTTAAAGAGAGAGTGCATTGCTTCCAGGGTAGCAAAGGTTTGTTGACTTTAGGTCATAGCCAAGTCCAGAAGGCGAAGCCACCAAGATGGCTGGCTTTCGGCATGTAGGAGAAATAAGGGTAGTGGTGGCAGCGATGAGCACATTTGATTTATCGGAGGTTGCGCCCAAGGAATTATCGACTTTCAGCCCGCCTCTGTGAATCCAGAATGGCCTCATTCAAGATGGTGATGGAAAGTCCATGTGGCGGGTTCCCCGCAATCTGGATTACCCCACATTGTATTGTCATATGAAGACTAAATTTAGCTTGGTCGGCTTAATAGTCAAAGCAATACAAGGTCGCATTAGTATCACCTTTCAGTAGTAGGGCTGTGGGGAATATCGTTGATTACCTGGCTTCACACTTGTTTGGATCCGTACACATGATCTGTTTGCTTCCTTATTCAGTAAGAGCATTCGTTAGGTGTCGGTCATTATTATTACCTCGCCTAAGTGGTCTATCACTTCAGAGTGCTGGGTGCCACTATCGTGTATTTTGACACGATAGAAGTAATTTGGGCTAGCCATAGCGTTGGGGCCGGCAACTTCCAGCTGTGCCTGACATGTCTAATTACTCTATGCCACTGAAAGTATACGACTAGTGTATATAAGAAAGCAGTCCTTGCTGTGCTCTCTTCAGATCATCACTTCCATTCTACACATTCACATCATCACTTCTATTCTCCACATTGTCAATAGAACAACATACTATCTTCTATTCTTATTCCACCTGCTCAAAATGCGTGCCTCTCTCTTCAGTGTTGTAGCCATTACGGCTTCCTTGGCGACTGCTAATACCGTCATTCCACGGGCAGCCTGCAACGCGGACAACTGCCTCCGAGCTGTCACTGGTACAGCCGGTGTAAACAATAAACCGGTATTGACTCTACGTCAAGCCGACTGTTCGTCCTTCTTGGCCGCCACGGTCACGCCGGGTATAAGCACGATTACCGTAACCGCAACAGCAACGGTCACATCTGGTCCCCAGCGAAGAGCGGTTGACTCTCATGGTAACGAGATCGGCGAGATGGAGAAGCGCGTCGTTACCGCCGCCGCCGCCGTGCCAACTTATGCTTCGGCTTGCTCGGGAGGTGTGCGTTACTCGTCGGCCTGTAGTTGTTTCGGCATTACTGCCTACACCGTCACGGCAGCCGCTCCGGTAAGTTATGCAATACTCTTATCTTCTCTGAAGTTCTTGCACTAATCAATTCATTGAATAGTCTACGACAACCACAGTTACCGCCACCGTCACCGTCGCTCCGGCCGTGGGTTGCAGCAACCCTGGTAGTTGCCCCAACTATACTGCGTGTAGCTACAACACTAATTCAGGCTGTGTCTGTGTCTTCGACGTAGAGGGCAATTCTGTCTGTACTACTACCATCGCCTGCCCTGGCGCCTCGCAGTGTTCGCACAACTCCGATTGCAGTGCAGGCCATGTGTGCGAGGTAAACTCGTGCTGTGGCTACAATATCTGCTCCCCAGCTTCAATTGACTGTCCTAACTCAGCAAACCCAACAAGGCTGTTCAAGGAGAGGAAGAGAGGAGAGAACTTGAGTCACGGATCTGCTTAATCCATGACCGAGTGGAAGCATGCAACATCATGGAGGCGTCGGCGTAGAAGACGCTGGCATTGCTAAGAAGACATGGAGGAACTAAGGACTGTAACATGTATGGAGTTTTTAGCGGGTAGTAATCTTTGCGAGTGGGGTACCATTTATCACGTTTTCTTTTCGCCTTCTTTTACAGCTCATATGCAGACAAGCACAAGTACAGAGCTCATTTGATAATATGGTCATGTACCAATATAAAGATATTGCCTCTATTTTGCAATCATGTCCGTATCGCGAAATTGTATATGGTAAGGTGAATAAAAAATAGTTCAAGATCAGCTAAACTATGGGTATCAACAACACCCACCTGTTGGAGCTGCATACATAGCATACCGAGGCCGACTTCGAATCTGTTTATCAAGCTCGAAATCCTTTTGCACACTTGCAGCAACCTCATCATTCGTGAGAACCTGCCATCCTGCAATTGCCATGCCTTTGGAGGTCGCCATACTCAGGGTGTGCGCCTGTCTAGTCGCCGCTGCAGCCGTGAATCCAGGCGTATGGTTATACGCCCCGGGTTCGGCGGGAATACCGACGTAACCATGTATGCCTGGGCACTCATACGTGACATTACCTTGATCTTGTTAGCATCTCACACTGACCTTTCATTAATAGCACTCAGAAACTTACCCATATCTGTGGATCCGGGAACGCCAGCGCTCTTGAAGTCACATCGTACAGGTGAGCCCAGCTCGACCATGGCGTTACGATATAAGAGCGCAAGGGTTCTGTTTGGTCGCACGTCTGAATACGTGTTGATACTGACGCACACATTAACTTTGCAATCTTCAAATCCAGAATCAAAAGCATTACTCCTCATACTCCACCTTGCATCCGGTTGCAAGTGCAGCACCAGTAAAGCAATTCTTAGCACGCTCTCTCAAGTCGTCTGCCTCCTTGAGCGTGGGAGCTCGGATATAGTATTGCAAAGATGCAAATGCCGCGATGATATTAGGGCGTTCACCGCCGTCTGAAATGATGCAATGGATTCTTTCAGTGGGTTGCATCTGTTGTCGGAGGGCACTGATGGCATTATACGCCAACACGACGGCGTCGAGGGCATTGCAACCCTGCCAGGGGGCCATGGCCGCATGTGCTGCTTTCCCGTAAAATCTTACATTGAACTTGTGGTTCGCGGCCGTCGGCATATACGCATCTCCTGTGAAGCCCGAGCTCTCGTCCTCGGGGCCTGGATGGATCATCATGCAAGCATCGACATCTTTGTACGCGCCTGCATTGATCAGCTTCAGTTTCCCGCCGCCACCTTCCTCGGCTGGTGTGCCGTAGAGTCGAATGCGGCCTGGTAGTTTCGATTCTTTCATCGCGCGCGCCATTCCTATGAACGCTGCGATGGAAATGGTGGCGATCAAGTTGTGTCCGCAAGCATGCCCGATTTCTGGGAGCGCGTCGTACTCTGCGTTGAAAGCCACCACCCGGCCTTCGGAACCGAGTTCGACGAGGAACGCTGTTGGAAGTTCAAACGCATGTCTCGTAACATTAAACCCCATCGTCTCGAGCATAGCCGTTATTTTGTCATGAGCTTTAAATTCTTGGTATCCTAGTTCGGGATTGTTGTGTATCTGGAGTGTGTGTTAGCTGGCGCCATTCCACGCGACGGTAAATTACCTCCTGATTGATCTTCCATAAATCAGAATCATAGGAATTGATTTCGTCTACAATCGAAGCCACAGCCTGGCCATATTTGTAGTTCGTTGCAGCGGTGTCGTTTGAGGCGACGGTAAATTGTGTCATGGCGACTCTAAATCCGGAGAGATGAGACGGTTCTGTCGTAACAATGAAATATTTTTTCGTGCTTTTATGATAAATCAAAGACCGTCCATAACATGTTTAGTAAAAACAATACTTTGCAATTGGAAGGAAGAGTGGAAGAATGATTCGATTCTGATATCTTTCCCGAGACCTTGGCTACAGCCCCCGCCACTTTTGATTGATACGATTAGAAGATAAAGTACTTCTGCCGCCTTATTACATCTGCTGGACTGTGCTTTGACATTTGACCCAGGCCTATGCAAAATTTACGATAATCCTGCCAGATGCACAGATGATAGAAAGGATCCATCTTATCTTAAAAGTGATGCTGGTTTGACTGAGCTAGTAGATAGGTCAATGAACGATATAAGTTAAACAGCTTTAACTAGACTCAACTATGTATGTAATACAAAGCCTAGGACTCCGTAAAACTGTTCATTTGTTGTAATAACCTTATTAGGATCTTCAACTAGCTTATTGTCAGATTTTAAAGATATTGGTGAATAATTCATCCCACTCTCAATGCCACGTGACCTATCACTCTGCGTCAAAATATCTCTGAATGACTTCATTTTCTTTGCATTCTTGATTATGAGCGATATTGGTCTAGGGATGTTATTATTTTTGGCGTATTTAGACTCGTTTAAGAGCCTTAGTTAGCAACTTCTTGAGGCTGAATTTGACCCTTGAATACATTATCAGGTTTCAGTCTAGAAGCCGATAGAATATCCAACGTATGAGACAGAAAACCGCACAGACAAATCAATATCCAATGGATTACTAAGCCAATTGTCTTATTCTGCATATCTAGAAAACTGCTCCTTTATACATCTTTATTGAAGGTTTTACTTTTTACATAGTTTGTTATAAACCCTCGTCTGAAATTCAACCCAAAGCTGGACTGCGTCCGTATCCATGTAAGGAAGCATATTTAGAAACACCACCCCTGTAACACCAACCTTTCTATCAATCCACCAGAAGGTACTGCGGGCAATGTTAGTCTTGATACTTTTACCACACATCAAGAATGATAAACGCACTTCGTTAATCCTCCCCCTTGGGCGGCCCCGTTCTTACAACCAGTAGATAAGTCTTCTTCGGCGAGTACAAAGCCAAGTCCATGGCTGACAGGAGAGTCCGGGAACATGATATTTCCTGATATGACGATGCCTTTTGGGTCCACGGCATTTTCACTAAGCCATTGTGAACTTGGAAGCTGCGGCTTGAACATCTCATCGATTGATTCCTTCTTCAAAAGAGGGCTGTGATCGGAAATGAAGGTGTGTAGAAAGCGGATGTAGTCTTCTGCAGTTGAAAAGAGCCCATATCCCCCGGATTCCATCTCTACTTCTTCCGAATCCTTCAACCAGACATTGAAAGGCTCTGGCTTCAATGTCCCCTCTTTGCTCTTTAGGGTGACTGAGGCGAGTCGGTCTCGAATTTCTGAATTTCTTGTAGGTCGAAATGTTGTCGATGTCATCCTTAATGGAGCAAAGATGTTCTTCTGGAAATAGTCTCCTAAAATACAATTGTTTAAGCGCCCAACAAGAATTCCAGCCTAGATTAGGTGACAGTCAGTTAGGTCTCGAAATTCGTGTGCTTGTTTATACCCACCCAGTCAATTCCGAAGCCGTAGATCCACTTTCTTCCAGGTTCAAATCGCAGAGGGTGGGTCATCAACTCTGGGCTTGTGGGATTGCGTTGCGGCCAGCCTTTCCAATCATTGTATTTGCGGTAGGCTCTTGGGCTGGATTAGTGGAAATCCTTGGAAAGGGGGGTCAGTCTTCTCGAGGCTATGAGCGTATCTTACGGGTCAAAGATACTGGCGCTGATACCGCTTGTATGAGTGAGGAGTTGACGGAGAGTCACCGGAGTTTCTGCTGAGCGGAGGACTGGCTCTTCTTTACCGTCGTCACCTTGTCGCCAACCTTCAATGATACTTGGGTGTTCAAGCTCGTGTAGGTGCTTGCTGACTGGCTCGTCGAGACCAATCAAGCCCCGCTCCACACATTGCATCGCAGCGACAGCAGTGACAAGTTTCGTCGTGGAGGCAAGGAAGAATACCGTATCCTTGGACATGGGCTCAGCGTCCGTAAGCACCGACCGATGCCCCAGGATGTCTGGAGGTAAGACGGAAGCGCCCGAAGAATCTACCGCCCAGCACACGGCGCCGGGAAGCATTTTCTCTAAGGAGTCAACTACTGCGCTGCTATGCACGAGCACGTCCTCGGCCATGGTACCATCGAATGTGTCTGCCATGGTTGTGCAACATAGATATAGAAAACGGGAATATCGAGCAATCGATGAATCGAGTCGTAGCAAAGTTACGGACAACGAAAACAGCCTTGTAAGGTCAGATTGCCGATATTCTCCGTGCAATCATGACATCCTCCACGCCCACGTGACGGCGGAAAAGTGGGAGAGACGTGGTAAGATTCTGGCTTATACCACTACATACCCAGAAAGGCAAGCGGGGGTCAGCCTCATAAATCAAAACTGGTTGATGTGCGTAAGCTCGGATGGTTGATGAAACCACCGAGATTTCGTTAAGTGGCTTTCAACACCATCGTGAAAGATCGCACAAAGCTAGCCTAAGCTCTTTCATCGCTCATATATTAATTAAACATGACTTCAGAGGCACCTCAACCAGCAATGAAGGCGGATGTCAGCAGTGGTGTGGTTGACTCAGAGACTCTGACTACATCGCATGCCATACCGAGCTCAAGTATACATCCACAGGAAGCTTCCGTCAATGAAGCGCCAGCTATAGATGTAGACGAAGAGGTTCTAGTCCCTCATCTGAACAGGAAGGGAGATGCAACAGCTGACTCTTACGGATACAGTGGGTAGACGATGCAGACTCCGCTCTAGGTGATGATGTGTAAGGATTCGAACTTCTCTGTCAATCTGGCCTGTATCAGTTGCGATAAGGCTCTAACTAGATTTGATCAACAGGTCGTCTTACTCGACATCCCTTACAAGCGACGTCTGGAGCCACTCTTATGAGTATGGCCGAAGGTACGTCTCTCCAAGCAGCGTCTTCTCTCACTGGCGAGCTCTTTCTAAAGCAGTACAGATATCATGCGTAAGTATGCCTAGTTTCGATTTCGTAGTCCATATGGGAATATTTATATCCTAACCCAATATAGCTTCAAAGACTCGGGTAAGCACTCTTCACCTGTAGCAAAGCCTGCAACTAACATGTCTCAGAGTATATTCGACCAAATGACGAGGTACTATCTAAAACCTTAGGAATCAAAGTCAACCACTGAGATCAAAGAAAGACTGAAGTCGATCGCCTCGATATGATACATCATATCTTTAGAGTAATGCAAGGCGGAAAGCTATTCGAAGCCCCCGTCCCCAAGTCCGTCCAAAGAGTTCTCGATCTAGGATGTGTAAGTATACCAAACATCAACACGTAAGGCTGCAAAACACCTAAGTTCTCCTAGGGAACTGGACTCTGGGCTATGGAGTTTGGTGAGCTACTCTCCATCGAAAACAGTTGTGTAGGGTGCGCTTTAACAAGTTGAAGCCGAGGAGCACCCCTCCGCCGAAGTTCTGGGCGTGGACTTATCCCCCATCCAGCCGAATTTCGTGCCTCCTAATGTGAAGTTCGAGATCGATGACATCGAACTCGACTTTCCCGACTCGAGAACCTACGACTACATTCACTGCCGGTACATGTCGTACGCAATCAAAAACTGGCCTCGTCTAGTTCAACAAGTCTACGAGTAAGTCGCCAAAACCTAGCTCCTAACCTTCCTCGCCGTTGACTAACCAACACCACCCACAAGACACACCGTACCAAACGGCATCGCCGAATTCACCGACTACGATCTAACCTACCGCAGCGACGATGGGACCCTCGACAACACGACGCTCAAGGCCTGGGGCGATGACTTGCCGCGCGCCGGACGGATGATGGGCCGCGAGCCCTGCCCAGGGCTTTATCTAGAGAAGTGGGTGCGCGGAGCGGGCTTCACGAACATCGAGCACAAAGTGTACAAGATCCCGCTCGGGCCGTGGCCGGCCGATAAGCACCTAAAGATGCTGGGGGCGTATAACTACCTGATGTTGATGCAGGGGATTGAAGCGTTCTCGCTGCGGCTGTTCATCAATGTGCTGAAGTGGTCGTATGAAGAGGTGCAGGTGCTGCTCACGAAGGTGAGGAATGATCTGAAGGATAGGAGGATTCATGCATATACCGAGATGCATGTTGTCTGGGGCCAGAAGCCGGGGCCTGAGTGATGGAATGGTGCTGGGTTTACTGGTCTCGGGGTGGAATAGCCATAATGCCTTCTATGTTGTTCAAGCGTTGCTATAGTTTTGGGAGGTCTAAAAAGCATTATCGCTCTAGCTGCGACCATTTTGGCACACACTTAGCAGGGCCAATTCTTTTGGTTGGTGTGTGTCGAAATTTAGGAGATTTATAGTTCTTATATCAAACGCTGACAGGTCACATCGCGGTGTCTTTGATATATGTGTTCGAGTGATTAGAATCTAATAATTATCTGAAGCTTATGGGCTCTAATTTACCACCACATGCAGCATGATGCAATACGACTTCTATAATACATCAATACACATATCTAATTCTATTTTGGTACCGCGTTGATTTCTGATGGTATAATCGTAAGATGAGAAACTCAATTGCAAATGTTTGGATTTCGATCTTCCAGCTTTGGAGTCCTCACAGTTTTCCTGCTGACCCCCGGCCGAGCTTCCAAGCTACAAGCTGGCAGTTGCTGGTGAAGTGTATATAACAGGAACAAGCCATGACTCCCTAGGAGTCCATTCAATAGGCGCTCGAGTTCAGCGCCACCAAAGTAACTCTTCCTTCAAGCTTTCCTCCTTACATCTAAGACAATGTAAAGTAAGTAGCACCATAGCTGATCAAAACAGCTTCAATCTTGTCCCGAGAAGCCCTTCGTTTCTCCATAACATTGATAAGCCCATCGATATCCTCTGGCGCATAACGAGCATTCCGTATGATATACAATGGGCTCGCCAGACTCAAGCTGTCATCAACTTCGTAGATATGAATGGGAACTGGCTCTTCCAAAGCACATCCTAGCCCATCAGGGTCAACACCCGTTTCAAGAAGAGCCTTTGTAGCAGCATAGTCCCAGCAGTGAACCGCCAGCTGTAATGGTGTCAAGCGATAAGTTATTGCCTCGCCGTGGCTATCGTAGTTGGGCAGTAATTCAGCTAAAGGGCACCGATTGACATCGAAATCTGATTCCTCGCAGCTACAAAACCCTGTCGGTCCGAAATGGAGCGAGACATATATGAGCACGGTGCGGGTTTTGTCCAATTCGTAATCATTTATAAGCTCAATTGCACTCTGCTGAGGCTCTTCATCCATCCCGATGCACGATATGGCGAGAGCTTCAATAGCTGAGCCGAGATATTTGTCTTGGACTGGAATTAGAGACCCAAGACAGTAACTACTCTCCGAAAAGTATGATGGGGTGCCCGAAAGGATGCGCGGATGGTGTTCTATAACCAGTCTTCTTGCCAAAGCCACCCATGAGTTTAGCAATAAGCAGGTGATTGTGATAGTCAACTTTTCTTGTAAAGTCTGCGAACTTCTGTCCTCCAAAGTCTCCCAGCGGCACAAAAAGTCACCTCGCGCCTTAGGGAAGCTCGAATTCGGAAGATAATCGTCGAAAAGTTGCGCCATGCGCTCGAAATAAGACTCTGTCGTCAGCCAGAGCTTTGTCGAATCGGTCCAAAGTCTGTCTGTCCGGACAATGCTAGATTCCCAGATGAACGGTGCAAGCCATGCCGCTCTGACACAATAGTCTGCCAGTCCTGTCCAGTACTTGGGCACTACGAGCTTGAGGTTTGTCCTGACGGCGATTTCTAAAATTGTTCTGAGGAAAGTAACGATTGTGTCCTCGTCGGACAAGGCAAAATACGCAGCTTTCCCTTGTCTGATAATATCAGAGAAAAGGTACTGGACGATTGTGTAATCTGCACAGGTAGCTGCATCAAAGCCTCTTGTTGTGGGCAAGCGCTCATTATCCGTATCTGAACCGCCTGCGATGCTGTTGTCGAAGTACGAGATAGTGATCAAACAGCCGCAAAATCGCTTGATGTCGTCTACGCTATATTCCAAATGTGTTCCCGTAGTATCGGATGAGTGTAGGCTCATCATCGAACAGATGGTGTTGACGGGTATTGGCTTGTGCCCCGGAAGCTTGTCATTCGCGCAGATCCAAAGAAGAATTGCTCGGGCCAAAGGCCACTCCTCCTTCTCTATTTCTAGGAGGATCATTTCATACGTGTCCTCTAATGTCTCTGGCAAATGGTCTAAAGATTTGTATAGCTCTAGGGTACTTCTTTTGCTGAGCAATATTTCAACGTGGCAGAGAGCCATACGGAACCTAGCTACCGATTAGTTACTTGCAATCAACGCCCAGACACGAAGCAGGATCTAGATATGCCGTTGCACGCGATGGGACACTTCCACCAGCCAGGGTTAGAGAACTATTGAAATGCGCATTTTGGTAGTTGGGGAGAGATCTGGATAACATACACTCCCTTGGCCTTTTCCACCAGCACGTCTAAAATGCTCGATTTATGGGCGGCATGCCAGCCTGTAAACTTTCTATCCAGTTGAGCTAGGATGAAAGTGTGCATATCCTTGTCAGCTTCTTCATTCGAAATTGATATTGGAGATGATAGTCGGGTTAATGCGCTTGCGATATCGTGATACCGACGACTAGTAACAAGAAGTCGAAGTTTACAAAGCCTGGGATCGGTCACGAGCGCTTCCAACAGAAGCAGGAACTTATCGCGGGGGCGACTTTCATCCACGGCATCGATAACCAAGTAAACGATCTCCATATCAGTCAAGAACTCTGCGAGCATATCCGTTAACCTCTCTTGGTCAGAGCTGCATTGCTCGTAAAACGACTCTTGTACACGGCTGGTCCGGCAAGACAGCTGGCAAAGTAACCACCTTAGTAGTGGTATTGAGTCGTCATGATCGTCATGATCGTCATGATCGTCATGATCGTCATGATCGTCATGATAGTTGCGAAAGGAACAATAGTAGTATACACAACACGATTGTCCCGAGGTTGTCTGGCAGTAGAGTTGACAATGTCGTATCAGAAAAGAGGCAAGTATTGTTTTGCCAGCACCAGGGTTGCCATAGATGCAGAGGAAGCGACCTGACTCCCTGTTCCTCAGCCAGGACTCCCACTGAGGGATGTGCAGAAACCATTCACATGTATCGCTCTCATGATGCTTCCGGGCAAGGTTGTGAAAGACGTTTGGATTCGCTTGCTCTGGCCATCCTCCTTTCAAGAGCTTCCAAGCCTGTGATCCGTGTTTCTTTTCCTCTACAACATCATGTTAGGACCACAGATGAAGTGCTAAGAATTGGCTAATACACATACCTGCCAAGATCGGCTCGACATTCTCTCCGGCCAATCTGGTTTCGTGAGCCTCATGCCTGGGGTTGTTAGCACGTAACTTCGAGGAAAGCGAGCTGCTCAGAGTGAAGAGGGGCGGGCTAAAACATACACTGTTTGAGTAAGAAGGCCCAGCATAATGGTGGTCTTATATTGGACGACATCAGCCAGCAGCTTCTTCGCCGTCCCCTCCTCCCATGTCCATGAGACGGCCGCTTGGATCTTTTGCCGCTTGCTTGGACCAGTTGGTGCAGAGTCTGAGATGGACAAACTACCGAGTTGGTCCACCAGGCTGGTAAGGGTCTGCTGGCAACCTTTGACGGCCGTCTTGACACTTTGCTGATTTGACACGGCTTTGGCGAACTCGCAGTCAATGCTGGACAAGAACTTGAGGGTTTCGAGGGCCGACTGGAGAGACGAGACTTCAAACAAGATTGTTCGCAGATCGCGCGGTGCATCTTTTGCCGTCTCTATGAAGGCTTGACTTTGAGTCATTACCGTGGCGGCAAAGTCCAGAGCTGCCATGATGCCTGCAGCCAGAGGCACCACTTCTGCCATGGTGTCGTCCAGGAATGCCGTTGAAACGCAGTGTGGATGATGACGAGGAAGGAAGTCGGGGCTGCAAAGACTGCAACGAGACGGCGAGATTGACGCTGTGGGTGGTCTCGCCAGCGCGCAGTCAACCGGGAGAGGGATAGGTGGGCAGGATCATTGATCAATTTCAATTTGGCTCTCTGTTGGTCGACAACGATGCTGTTGGGGAGACTCAATACACGAACAGCGGAAGGAGTAGAAGAAAGGAGGGATGTTGACTGAGGATCAGGAAGAGAAGGGACCAAGATTGCAATCGCGACTTGGACGAACACGAGAGGCAACGAAAGTGAGCAGTAGCAGGTGCGCGTAGAAGCAGGACAAAGCAGCATTCGGGAAACAACCAACCGTCCAATGGTGAACTGGATAGACTAGTGCAAGTTCAATGTATTGAAATGATTCCAACCAGTCGGGAGTTGAACGACTCATGCAGAAAACGATTGGGAAGATGCAAAGGCAATCTTCATCACAGCGGCGACCTGCCGCAACTGAACTGGAAGACCGATGTTGTCTTCACTTTCATTCTACCAACTCAGATACATTAGGTTGATAAAACCATCTCTTGGGTCAAAATCATGTAAGGTCATCGATATGCTGCAGCAATCGAGTCGATTAGTACTTTCATCATCGAAGTTCAACTCATCCTCAAGAGTTCTCGGCGTATACCCTACCTTGTCCTCTAAGGACCTCGAGACTTGAGCATCCTCGTTTTCTTGTTGCTGCATTCGGAGTACATGGTAAAGCGAATGTCAAATATAAGTGAAGGACAACCAGCATGCTCAAGCCGAGTGCCTCTCGCCAACCCATTCATCACATGTATATCCACAGGCCAAGTTCTGGTAACGGATACCTTAGGGCAGACTTCGTGGTCAAGTGTGTCAAATAATTCGGACAGTTCACGTTATACACCACTTTCCAATTCTAGTATGGGGCGCCTTGGCCCGAGAGCGGATTCCAGCATTACCTCAGTTTCTGCCACGAATTGCAACGAGATTCTGGAAGCTGTCGACGTTGCCGCAAACTTCATGGGAACTAAGCGCGTCATAGATGCTGCCCATGATCCGTCGCCAGTTCAGAGTCAACTCGCACCACCACGGCGGTAGCTGATCCAGAGATCAAAGGAGCGGACTTGTATGGCAACCTTGCCCTAATGAACTCCCTAACAAGTCCTACCCTCGACCATGCTCACGACCTCACGCTACGCGCAACCAGTTTCAGGGCTAAGGAATTCAATCTTTCCAAGACATCGCTATAACCATACAACTCCAACACAAAGATCATTCGTGCCTCGAGATTGGCGAAACTTATCGCGTCGCGTCGCTGCCACCACCACCAATGCAACTCTTGGTGCCAAACCCTCGTTAATGCGGCTGATGGCACCTATACAAGGGCTTATACGGCCACTGTAGCATATCTACTCCGTGGGCGACGAATCATCCAAGATGCAGTATCTAACCCACATTCTTCAGGCACTCATCGCGGCCACCCTACTTTTCTCTGTTGCGAGCTGGCTGCTATAATCTATGCTACAATCTATGCTACAATCGTAACCTTTCACAGTATAATGAGCCAAGCCTTGTGGGAATCCAACTTATCGTAATAATTGCAGCAAAGGGTCGGCATATGAAGTTGAGAGCCTGATACCGGTATGAACTACTCTTCAGATACTGCCTTTCAAAGAAATCAAGAAGCTGGAGTAGCTTAATTATTATATGTTCTAGACGAAAACCTTCTGGGCTGTGGTCGGGTTTGAGTACAACGGCGAAAATGTGAATGCCTCAGGCTCCTACATGGAGAGATTAGCTGGTAGCTTCCTTTCTGCAACAGCGCGATTCGGTTCAATGCACGCGAAGAGGATCGGCCCCAATGAATGACAATGGAAGTTGAAGTGGGAGGAGAAGGTGTGGATTTGCTGTCGCTGAAACCGGCATCTTTCCGTGCCTGCACAGCATGCCATGCCCGCAAGATCAAGGCAAGCAAGTCGCAATTCTCTCCTGCTTGAGTTGATATTGGTCATGCTCATCATTTTTGACCACAGTGTGATGGCCAGGTGCCCATATGCACTGGCTGTTCCAAGCGATCTATCCCATGTAATATCACCGAGCATGTCAGCTATTCCTACAGCACAGTCATGAATCTTCACGCTCGGGTCCATACCTTGGAAGAGCAATTAAAGCAGCTTCAAGGTGCTCCAGCGCTGCCGGTTGCGGTGGCGGAGGAGTTTGCGGGACCAACCCCCAGCCAAAGCGGATCTGTCCAAGCCCATCCAGCTGATCTGGCAGAGTCCGTTGCGGAGGAAGTTGGAAATCTCACCCTTGGGTCGGTGACGAATATGTCCCAGAGATATGGTATAGTCTCGGAAACATGGCTATGAAATGCTTGGCTAATACAAAACGATTAGTCGGGACCGCAGCTGGAGCCTCATTCACGAGGATTTTCTTCCACCAGCTGGGCCTCGATCTCCATGGTTCCCAGCTATATCCGTTAGAGCAGCCAGCGTTGGGCTCCTACCCCGGGCCGCTGGACTCCCTCCTCAGTCGCGCATCTCTGCCATCCAAAGCTGTTTCACAGCTTCTACTATCTTACTACATCACGCGTGTGCATTTGTTGTGGCCCATTTTTCATCTACCTGATCTGAGGAAGTGGTTCCACCAGATCTATGCAGAGCCTCGAGCTTGCAACTCTTACCATCGCTTCGTCATCTTCATGATTCTTGCACTTGGTGCATATGAAGCTGCTGGGTCGTCTAACTATGAAAGGCATCACGACATCTTCTCGCCCGAAGAATACTACCTTACGAGTATGACCTTTTACGAAGATGCCTCAATGGGAACCAACATTCACAGCCTCCAAGCTACCTTGCTGTTAACACTCTGGATGACGAGGGTTTCGAAAGTAGCTGACAATGCACATTTGTGGCAGGTCTCTCGCTTTGCCATGAGCATGGCTATAGAGCTAGGCTGCCATCGAAATAACCCGAGATGGGAATTTGGTTCTGTCGAGAGGGAGATCCGCAATCGTGTGTGGTGGACAACATACGGCTTGGAGAGGTGCGTGTATTGCCCATCATTCTAAATGGAAGATTACGAAACATGCTGAGCTTCATAGAATGATCGCTGTTGTCACTGGCCGCGTCTTGTCTCTTCGCAACCAAGCAATTGATGCTCGATTTCCTCGCCTCACACGAGACGACGCCCTCACCGACATGGAGCGAGCACTATCGCCAACCTTTGCGGAAAAGGGTTTCCTGCTCGCGATTCATCTATTTCGCCTGCGCAGCATTAGTGGAGATATACTTGAATCTGTGTATGTTGGACGCCGCCGCGCAGGGATAGTGCCCTCCGAAGCAGACCTCTCATCCATGGTGGACGGACTTCGGCAACGGCTTACACGATGGTATGCGATCGTAGACGAAATCGCTCTTCACGGGTCTAAAGAATCTCTTGAGCTTCGTATTGAGTTCTGCATCCAAGTACTACTACTCAACCGACCATCACCTTCGTTCCCGACGCCCTCCGATCAAGCTGTTGAGATTTGCACCGAGGCATCGCGAGAAGCTCTTGAATGCTGGGCGGCTTTAATGGAGCGAAGAGAGACTGTGGAGATATGGTGCACTTTCCACGATGTCCTTCTAGTAAGCCTGGTGTGGCTATACTGCGTGTGGTATGTTGATTTTTATGTCTGCCTCTGTATACCCCTTCTAGCCATCAACAATCTAGTATGCACTTCATGCATGTAAGGTGAACCACTTTCCATGACCGTTAATAATTCTTTGGGAACATAGGCGCATACCAACTTTGGAAGAGTCGGTAGTAACACATGTCTGCGCAATCGCCAATAAGGTTCTGCAGCAGACCGCTGGCTCCGACTCGACCAAACGGAAGTACCTGCACTTATTCGATAAGGTACAAGGCTTCGTCATTGAGAAGTGCCAGCAGAGACATAGCGAGCCTTTGGAGCTGGTGGACATCGGCGTATTAGATTTCCTCAGCATGAACTGGATGGATGAATGCTTTGATGATGTCTTCCAGAAATGGAATACAGCGTTTGATCCGGACTTCGCGATGGATGAGCAACTGTTCGATATCCCAGAGGACGACACAACGAATCCTGATTAGGAATATTCGCGTATTTTTATAACATCACAATTATACTCTGACAGCCTACCGTAGACCAATAGTCAAGTAGTAATATCACCGAGCAAGAGTGACAGCGAAATATGAGGGATGGTTATCGAGTCAGGACACAACCCGTTCGAATGGAGTGATTTGCTCGAGTCAACACTCTGAGTATCAAGAGGGTGGCATCCAATAACGAATTATCGTATACAAATACAAAGCCTTCTATCACGACGCATCCAATAACTGCTTTTGAATCGCTACCAAACACAGGAGCAAGAATTCCCCACTGTCATTTCCTCACTCTCTGTTAATTTAGTACACATATCTGAACTTCACGTTCTGCATATCTGTCAAATTCTTCTCCTCCGACTCCAACCCAATGACAACGGCATCCTCCAACGGCACGCCATACTCGCGGTCACGCTTCTTATTCAAGGCCAGCACGATGACCGCGTACGCGATTCCCGTTGCGCCCATGATGGCAAAGCACCCGAGCATAGTGCTGATACCCGTGTGATAATAAGGCGCCTCGGAGTTGATGAAGAACTGCGGGCCGACGATATTCCCCACCGCTGGTGACAATCTTAGCAAAGCTAGGTAGATGTGAAAAAGTCTGACTTACCGTAGAATATTGCAATGGAAACGGAAACAAAGCTTTTCTTCGTCATACCGCCTGTGTTTGAGGATTGTAGGCTGAGCATGAGGACCCATGAGGTGTTGTAAAAGCCCATGAGATAAACACCGGCTAGTGATGCACCACGGTGCACACTGATGTTGAGGACTATCACAGGAGGCTATTAGTCACGTGGGTAAACTGAACTTGAAATGCTAAGAATACATACCGTGAATCATAATGGCTCCGACCAGTGCAGGGAGAGTGGACAGAACCCACAACAGGCAGCGGATGTTGGGTATGAGGAAGACAAGCACTGTGCAAGCCACCTGCGCAACTAGTGCGACGGCAGCTTGGGGTGTAGCCATGAGCGTAGTCTTGGTTTGAGAAAATCCATAGCCGCTGATGATCAGGGGATTGAACTAGTCATAGTAAGTGCTAGATTCTTGACGATACGAGCAATGTGCTTACATTGGTTACGCCCGCATTGGTGATCGATTGCGCAATAACGAAGATCGCCACACACCAATACTTCGGGTCCTTAAGAGCCTCCATGACTTGATATGATTCCCATTTCTACAGAGAAAAGTCAGTACGGCAAGACAACTAATCGGGGGACTAGCCTTATGTGACTGGACTCCGGTCTGGTTCTCAGCCAGGCGCAGAATAGCCCCTTCTCTCTCTTCCGGGGTGAAAAACCACGCGGTTGACGGAGAGTCTGGAAGCAGGAAGAAAACCCCAATGCCGACGCCCATGGTGACGGAGCCGTAGATAATAAAAATATACTAAGATCACGTTCAGCAAGGCACGTTATAGGGAATTGCAGGTGCAGCTACCTTCCAGGTTGCCAGCCCGCCGCCGATATGACCAATTGCGTAGCTTAAAATCCCGCCGAAGATCTATCCTTCTTAGCTCAAACCGGAAGAGTAATGTCACAAGAAGAACTCACCCCAGCAAAGGTGTTATACCACAGCGCGGTTCGCAACGGCTGTTCCTTGCGCCGGTACCACATGGAGTTCATAATCATCAGCGCCGGTAGAATCGGAGCCTCGAAGATACCCAGGAAGAAGCGCACGGTAGCCAGTCCGGCAAAGTTGTGGCACGCCGCCATGCAGCAGAGAACCCCACCCCAGATAAACACGAACACGCCGAGAAACTTCCCAAGGGGCACTTTCGTGAGGATCCAGGCGGTAGGGAATTCCATGGTCAGATACCCAAAGTAGAAAATCGAGCCAAGCCAGCTGTATTGCTGTCCCACGAGGTGGGTGTCGGTCTTCATGCCATACACGGCCGCATAGGCCATTCCATTCTATGCGACAATTAGTGATTTTACTCACCTCTCGAACGCTGTTACTTCGTCGGTCACGTACCTTGTCAAGGAAAGCCAAAGTCGAGATCAAAACAATTAGGGGCAAGACGACCAGATCTGTTTTGAGTCGGATGCGACTCTCTAATTCTGGAGAGAGAAAAGTGGTTGCATGGGATTGTTCCAGGTCCGGCGGCGACTCGCGGCTCTCTTCGCCGGTCGAAATCTTCATTGACGAAGCCTCCTCCATTGCATTCATCGAATTTTTATTTGCTTCGGTAGGAAGCAGCATCGAAAAATTGAGAGCGGGAAAGATGGTGGAGAGCTATTCCTATATAGATGGGATAGCTACTAATGAACGTGTTATCGTATTAGCTACTTAAAGACGTAGCTAAATCAGGACATTATTGGTTGATTTCTGCGTCCATCAATCTAGTTGGGATTACCCTGTGATCTTTTACCATTTTCCCAATGATGGCGCCAAAGGCAAAGGTTATGTTATACGTTCAGCGGCTATTGTTCGGGGGGAAAGAAGATAAGACTCGGACAGGTCCGAGATTTTGGCTGATAACTGAGATTCGCCCCCACAAAGTCAAAATTGCCACGGACCTGTCCGTTGTATGATTATCCAACTGAATGTTGTTATTGACTCAGTCGCCTCGTTGTTATTGGATCAACGGAAGAATCTCGAGAGAAGGTAAGAAGAAAAGAGCCGCTAGATTTAAAATCTCGATATCTCGTAGAACTATAATAGCCGCAGGAGAACATTCATTCAATCAATCACGCAAACTGCAATTTTCAATCTTCGCCTGAACTCCAAAGATGGGAACCCACGAAGTTGTCCCGGACAAGCGTAATGAGTCCATCCTCGTAAGTCAACTCGCACAAATCACATCTTCCATGGAGCTGACCATCATCATCGTCACAGATTGGCATGCGCGATGGCGTGACGGGCAAGTTTGCCCTGAAATCACGACAAGACGCCCAAGTCTCGGTGTTCGACTCCAATTTTTTAATAGGTGATGGAATCTGGGAGGGCCTGCGAGTCCATCGCGGTCGGGTCCAATTCGCCAAGCCGCATCTTGACCGGCTGTTCCAATCCGCCAAAGCCATGGCCATGGACTTGGGCTTGTCAAAAGTGATGCTCCTGGCCTTGATCCACGAGACGGTGGACGCCAACGGCATGGGCGACGCCGAAGGCATTCACATCCGTTTAGTCGTCAGCCGCGGTCTGAAAAGCACACCCTACCAAAACCCCCGCGTGAACATTGGGCTGCCGCTCATTGTCATCATCCCCGAGATCAAGCTGGTGGATCCGCAAGTCAAGAATCGGGGGATGCGCCTCGTGACGTCGCATATCCGACGCGGAACACCCGACGTCAAGGACGAAATGTGGAACCACATCTCCAAGGCCACCGACGTCCAGGCTTGCATTGGAGCAAATGTTGTTGGCGCGGATGAGGCGCTGATGCTCGATGTTCACGGCTTTGTCAAGACGTGTAACTCGACGAATTTCTTCATTGTTCGGAACGGAGAGGTCTGGGCGCCGACGAGGGCGTATCAGATGCAGGGCATCACCAGGGCGAAAACCATTGAGATGTGTCGCAAGAATGGCATCCCCATCATCGAGACCGATTTCACCTTGACCGAGGCATATGGCGCTGACGAAGCCTTCTGCACGGGAACATTCCCCAGCCATATTCCCGTCAAAGAAATTGACGGTAGGGTTATTGGGGATGGATCAATGGGACCGGTGACGAGACAGATCAGTGAACTGTATCAGGCGCATGTTCTGGCCGATGTAAGTAGGCCGAGAGAAGAGATTATGGCTTCGTTAAGCCCGGCGAAATTATAATTGTTAAATCTATAAAAGAATATAAATATACTTCCTGGCAGCTCTCACATTCATTCTGTATATTTCATTTTGCTCTGAATCCCTGGAGAGAACTGCGGGCGGAAGCATCGGAGAAAGTCGACGTAGTGTTCCGATTCTTGCAATTACGCGTCAGCTGGAAAATGGTCCTGAGTACCATGCGAAGCTCTGTTGGGAGGAGACGAAATTTTAAACCTGGATACTGATGACTTGTACTATCTGACAGGCAGACTCATCTTCGTCTAGCGCTTGCTGCATCCGCTGCTGTTGTCGCACAAATTGTTTCGAGGCTGTGGGATCCTGGGCGTGGGAATACCCTGAAGTTAACCTAGGAGCGTGCTCTGTTTGAGCTGATGTCGTCGAGAGCTCTTTGCATCCGCTACCAGGAGGGTCAGCATAGCCGTAATGGTCCCTTAGGTCACTAGCAAGTCCTCGAGGTTGTATTGGGTCGAGCCTGGAGGCAGCGTACGTCGACCGCGACGGCATATGAGATGGAGCTGAGTTTTTCGGGGGTGTACTCCTGATTGAGCTTTATAAAGGTCTGGAGCCTGCCTGAATGAATACAGGGGATCCATCTCGTTCCGACCAGTCGAACTCGGGATTGTCATGCCGGGAGGAAGAAAGTCTCCTTCGCTACTCCGCTGGCACTTAATCCCGAATCACTGTCCTCGTCATGGTCTGGCCGAAGGTGGGTTTCCTTGTCCAAGCTCTTCACCCGGCTGTCGACTTCACTCGGGATGTTGGCGCCGTAGTCATACGCATGGAACACCGGCGGGTCCTGGACCCTCAATAAGTCTGCGTCCCAACAGAACCCAATGAGTTGACCTTGGCAATAAAGTATTGAGCTAGAGGAGGATAAGTATAGATCTCCACGGGATTTCTAACTTGCCTTTCCATCGATGATCGCCGCTAGCATGCTCAATCTTCCAGGAGAGAACTCCTTCATCCTCGGGCCGAAGGCAGACCATCATCGTTATCCAAGGAATTATCTGAGCTCCGTCTTCTACTACATCGGCTCGGCCGCTCGGGCTATTAGTCTTGCTGAAAGGGCGGTTGAATTGGAAGTCGGGAGACTACTCTCGTCTAGTAGTCCATTACCTAGAACTGGAGAATTACCCTAGAACTCCGAAACTTTCGTCATGATAGGACAGCGAAACAAAGACGTGAAACCAAGACTGGAAATGGGTCTCTAGATTATATCGAGCACCCTCTTTGGGTCCCCATTCGCTTGCTCTCATCTATACGCAAGACATGGGTAAGAAAGCAAGGCTTGACAGCCGAATTCATATGGCTCTGCATACCAACACAAATTTCCCAGGGGTTGAAAACCCTAACATCAAGTTATTCTTCCTAAAACTCCAAGGCAGCCGTCCCCTCCCAACTAACGCTCTCCCAGAAAGACCGGAGCAAAAAGCAAAGTCGAACCAGGGCTGAGGGGCTTATCGCATTACGGTTAAAATAGGCTGGGATATATTGATATGCAATTGGTGGCCACAAGGTCTTACGGCTCTATATGGATCGAGGCTTGGACGAGGAAACCTACATCCTTGCTGCAGGTGCGTTGAAATGAGAGGTGGCACCTATCAAGGCCTGTACTTCAAGCCACACACCGCGTCACATTGCGAACCGCTTTCATGTCCTACCAATAAGCATCTAACTCAAGCAGTACGACTCCGTAGTCTCTAAAGAAATGGATGCCACCAGCTGCGGCTGAGTATGCCTTGTGTGGTCGGTCACCAAAACATGCGATCTTGGCGCTTCTCCTGTTTCTACAAAGCCCAACGGCAGCCTCATCTGAAATTTTGGCTCCGTCGTTATATGCTTCATCCTGCTGTCACCCCTTTTCTATAGGTGATACGCGTGCCGTACTGTTCGACTATCTTGACGACTTCACATCTGTGCGATTTTTTGTTTCTCAACTCTGCTCAAGATGGCTTTCTCAAGGATCAAAAAGACTTTCTCAAAGCTCATAAAGAAGCTAAAGAATCAACGAAAGCAAGACGAGGCTCAGACTGAACCCGATGGATCTTCCCGCTCCGATGGACCCTCCTTTCCAATATCTGGCGACAGCGAGGATAGCGGAGGCGGTCATTTGATTGAAAGGGGTCCCGTCAGTGAGCGAACTGAGGGAGGTATAGCTTCACTGCCAGAGAATGATCGGTTGTTGAAAAATGATGAGCCTACCGGAGAATGTATGATCTTTTCGTATTGACTGATGCTTATTTTTCGCTCAAGTCACCTCGAAGGATGCCCAACAGATAACACGCTAACAAATTTCCACAGTACTTAATCTAGCTTTCGAGCTTTTTTTGAGTGCTCTGGCAGAATCAGATGCTATCAAAAACTCCCCGACGAGCGTCTTCCTGGTATACGCACACGATAACAAGAATCTATCCCCGAAGCGAGAGGCGGATGCTGAAAAGGCTCAAAAGATCATAGAATGGCTAAAATCCCTTCGATCAAAGATACGTTCCGATAGATCACCGCTAATCAGAGACTCTTTATCTATACGTGGCACTGACGAATCGGGCGCTCATAACATTTTGTCAAATCAGCTATGCCTTCTCCCTAATAGTGGCAATGTTAGCAGTTCTGTCGATAAGGTTATATTATGCAGTTCGGAACTACTTCAATCCTATCAGGAGGATTCTATTATGAGGAAGTATATCGAAGATATCAAAGATTTCTATAAATCCAAAAACGACCATGAGAATTATGCTGGCAAAGCTTACAATGACTTGGAGATCGGATTACGTCGGATTGCAGCGAGGTATATTGGATTACCATCTGTTCGTCCTGCTGGAACTGCTCCTCCACCAGCTCATACGGATAACGGTTTCCACCATGTCGTAACAGAGATGGCCTTCATACAAATTCGGGCAGAATGTGACAGTAAGTTGCGCGACAGTATCATCCCAGTTATCCTCAATGGACCTACGGACCAGTTCGACAAACTTCAGATTTATATTCCACTTGCCGCCAGTTCAGAAGAATGGGTATTCCATGAAGCTCAGATCTTACATGAGGCATTTTTCAAAATCCTGAAAAGAGTTTTCGTGGATCTGACATCGGCTATCGACGAGTTTAAGCATCACTACCTTAAATGCATCGACGCACTACGGAAAGAAGCCAGTTCTAGTTCAATTTCGAAGCAAAATTTCACCACTACGGTACAAACCGAGATTGGTAATGCATTAGACAAGGTGATTAGGGACAAACTTGCTACTTATCGGTCAAGTTAGTCTGACGTTCCTGTTTTCCAGAAAGCTTAACTGACCTTATTCTAAGTACTCGGTGGCTATGATCTGCATAGGTTTGCTGCTTCCTTACGGCCTTTGTTGGATCGATGCGAAATAGATCTCAATGATGCACATAACGCTTTGAAGGAATATTACGATAAGCCAAATCGTCTCACGATTGAGCGTATATCCGGAGAGCCATTGCCAATGGACCATTGCTATATCAATCTCGCTATCGTGGAGCGAAATAACAATGAAATTTTCGTGCAGCAGAGCTCTGCATTCTCACGATTAGACCGCTTCGAAACGGACGAAGTCTCCAAAGGTGCTCGTGTTTCCCTGCCGGAACTATTTAGTCCGCGAAAAGATCCTGGCGGCAGGACTATTTCTCCAAAGCGGATTCTTATACGAGGAGATGCAGGAGTTGGGAAGACTACTTTGTGCAAGAAGATTGTCTATGATTATATTAACAACAAGATATGGCCGAATTTGTTCGGCTGTATCTTATGGGTATCTCTAAGGAGACTTAAGGGAAAAGGGGAAAAACCTTACAAGCTCTTGGACTTAATTCACGATATCTATTTCCCCGAAAAATGGAACGGCGAGGCTCTAGCTAGTACTTTGGCGAATTCGATTGAGAGTTCAGATCCCAGTACAAAGAGTTCCACAACCTTGTTCCTACTTGACGGATTGGATGAAGTCTCTAGTGAGGTCAACTCAGATAATGCTATCGGTGCATTTCTTCGGTATCTTCTACAGATGCCAAACGTGATTATCACATCACGACCCCACAGGCTTGACAAGAGCAAGATTGGGTCTCTTGATCTAGACTTAGAGACAACCGGATTTCGCCAAGAACAAGTAGAAGCATATATAGAGAATAGTCAAATTGTCAATGACGCTGACAAGGCTAGGGAGATTAAGATTTTCCTGAAATCCAATCCTCTCATGCAAGGGCTCGTTCGAATACCGATTCAACTGGACGCATTATGCTTTAGCTGGAGTCCAGTTAACTACTCGAAGAGCAACCTGAAGACCATGACGAACATCTACAAAGCTATTGAGTGGAAATTATGGCAAAAAGATATATCAACGTTAAACAAAGTCTCCCAGAACGGAAGGCCTCTGGACGAAACGGCTGTTAAGGATTCAAGACCGTCTGAAATTGATCGGGAAGTGACAGAAGAAAAAAACCTTCTTGGCGGCCTTGCATTTATAGGTCTCTACAACAATATCATCGAGTTCGACGATAAGAATCGAGACCAAATATGCGTAAATCTATCCGACCAGCATTTGAAACTCCCTCCTGTCTGTAACGATGTACTCAAGCGCTCCTCCTTTCTACGCACAGCAGATAAAACTCTGCCAGATATGCAGCAAAGTTATCATTTTTTACATTTGACATTCCAAGAGTATTTCGCCGCTCGATATTTTGTGAACTGTTGGGCAGAGGAGTCGGATCTCCAGTACTTGTCACTTAACAGCGCAGACGAGCCAAGTTCATTAAGTCCTCAAGACTTTCTACGGCGGGAAAAGTACAACTCACGCTACAACATCTTTTGGCGCTTTGTCACAGGCTTGATACAAGCCCACAGGAAACTAAGGCTCTTGAATTTCTTTCAGCTACTAGAAGATACGCCACAGGACTTATTAGGGCCAGCTCATCAACGTCTTATTATGACTAGCCTCTGTGAAATAGACATGTCAAATTCGGAAACTAGCTTGAGTGACTTCAAAGCTTTTCGAGAAATAGTCGACAATCGACTATACGAGTGGCTGTTATTCGAAATCAAATTCCAGAATCAGCTTTCCTCATTCTATACGAGTAATGTTCCAGAGTACCTCTTGGGTAGGCTCCTAGGAGACCCTGATAATCAGGCCAAAGTATCTGCTCTTACAATTCTCCGGGGAAATCCTAGTATATCATCAGACATCCTTGACAAGGTGATATTTTTACAGAATACTTCCTCGCTCGGGGAGCTGAAGATAGCTTCACTTCAAGTGCTAGTCTCTCATCTTAACTCCTTATCTCAAAAAGACGTAAAGATCATATCAAAGTCTCTGAAGGACGAAAACATGGACGTACGTGCTACGGTAGCTGAGGCTCTAGCGCGCCAGTCAAGCCTACCTCAAGATATCCTAGCTAGCCTAGTCGAGTCTCTAAAAGACGAGAGCAAGTACGTACGTGATTGGGTAGCTGAGGCTCTAGGGCGCCAGTCAAGCCTACCTCAAGATATCCTAGCTAGCCTAGTCGAGTTACTAAAAGACGAAAGAGAGTACGTACGTAGTACGGCAGTTGTGGCTCTAGGGCGCCAGTCAAGCCTACCTCAAGATATCTTAGCTAGCCTAGTCGAGTTACTAAAAGACGAGAGCGAGTACGTACGTGGTACGGTAGCTGAGGCTCTAGGGCGCCAGTCAAGCCTACCTCAAGAT